>JANIJG010000596.1:273677-296203 GCA_024611175.1 Megaceryle torquata | reverse complement strand
AATTTTTCGTCTCGCAGACCACTTGATGGGTAAAATAAAACAGTATTTTTAAAAATCTTTTAAAAAATCGGAAAGGGAAGCGGACAACCCAAACCCCCCCAGCATTTTCCTAACAAAAAAAAAGGGGGGGGGGGAGCAAAGGGGAAATGAGCAGGTAAAGTTTTTTAGTTGTTCATCAGGTGCTGAACCAGGTTTTTACAGAATGACAGATGTGACGCAATTGTATGCGATTTCCAGTATTTTCTGAAGAAAATATATTGGAAATATTGTGAGCAATGTAGTGGAAATAATTGTGAGGAACATACTTCTTAAGCAGAGTGTTCTGTGCTACCAAATATGCGAGTGTAACAATGCACTTTCACAGGGCTCCACTGCAACTAGCAGTGCTTTCTTGCTTAAATACAGATCTGGAGCCCTAACAAGCACGTGGATTTGACAAATGAAATTTAAAAATCAGACAGTGTTTTGGGAAACTGCAGAAAAGGTTAATTTTCCTGTGCTATAGAAGTAGGTAGTATGGCAAAAGTGTAATTTGGCTTATTCCCTGTCAGTGGATAAGGTCAGGAAATGTGGCACAACGGACTGGGCCTTCTTACAAGGGTAGTGTTTCTGAAGATGGTAAATTTAGTAGGGTTTTTTTTCCCCTTTTTAAAATTTACAGAAAATGTAGCCAAGACTATGTTAAGAATTTAAAATGCCTTGTTTAGGGAGATAGTTTATGTGTTCTAGAAAGCTGTCCTTCTGCCTGAAACAAAGCTTCCAGCTGTTCCTAACTGTAAAGCACTGATAATCATCTCTAAAAACAGCTATAACAACTAGTTAATACAAACTTCTCAACAACTTTTTGCTTAAGTATGAATGGTTTTTTACAGCACTCCTATATTCAGACATTTTGAAGGAACAGTGTTGTCTAATCAATATTAGAAGCTTTGTAGTACATAGGTAGTTTTCACTCAGATTACAATTTGTGTAAACTGCTTAAATTGCCATCTACTGAGGAATATAATATTGTGTATTAATACTAAAACTTCATAGAACACATTTTTACCTGTGTTGTGTTTACAGTTGGTAAAATTGAATATCATGATGGCAAAATATTTACATCCCTGACTTTTAGCAAAACAGCTCCTAGAGCAATTTAAAGAAGTCTGATGCATGCAGGGTTTTACAAAACATTAATCAGGCTCAGTCCATAAAACTACACGCATATGTGGTTTGCCCAGCTAGGGCCACATGCCCAGCTGGTGTAAATTTGCACGGGTCCTTTAACATCAAAGGCATGTGCCATTTACATCAGGTGAGAGACTAGCCCCTGGTGTTTGCAGTCACCTGGATAATTTTGCTATATGACATACAGGGATGTTTCCTGTTACACATATGGGATATACTGTGACAGAAATCATTGTTTAACTTATATATATTGTGGACTTAGATCTATGGTATTGGATCTATATTTAATTTGAAAAGAGATAGCTGCTTTTTTTTTTTTTGTATTACCCTAAGGTTACCTCTTCACGGGAAGGATAAATTCTATATGTGAAAGTCCTACTTGGATTTCATTATTTTCCTGCAAAAGTACAAAATTATTAGTGGCTTATCCCTGCAGTAAATACGCATCTCTTTTTCAAACATCACTGAAGTGAAAACATACAGATCTGTGGGGCTAATGCAGCTTTTTTGCATATAAAGGCTTCCTACCTTCTTTTACTCTGATAGTGATAAATCTTTGTATTTTCAGGCATTCATACAGGTTTTAGATTTGAATTTTCCCAGGCAGGTGAAGAACAAGTGTTTTGTTTCTTTAAGAAATCAAACTACTTACTCTATTTGATTGGTGTGGTCAGAATTTGGTCACTGCTTGGGTTTTGTTTTTTTTTTTCTTACTTTTATAGTATTCTTAAATACAAAACTGCACAAAAAGCCAAATATAGAATAAATGAAGAAGTGCCACACAATTTTACCTGTGTATTTCTGTCAGATACACAGCTCTCTATGCTGGTTCTAAACCTCCTTGTGAATTTTATTTATTTATTTATTTATTTATTTTGTATCCCCCTGGGCCAGAGATCATGAGCTTGAAATTAGATAGCATTCCCATATCTAGAGGTGCTATAAACTTTTATTTTATTGTCAAGTATTATCATAACTGAAGTTCTTCACAGGATTTAACTTGGATAAATAGATGCAGCCATTGTTGTAGATTCTTTATCTTCCTGAAGTGCTATGGGTTTGGTTTTTTTACCCTTCTTGCTGCCACCTCTGAAGTAGTCATCAGGGATCATTAGCTGGAACAGAACCATCACAGTACCATCAGGCTCTGTGTGACTAAGCTAAAATATAGTAGTTTAGCACAGATTCACAGTCTGTGCTGAAATTAACTGTTCTGCCAAATGAGGCCTGGATGAATTATCTGTGTCTGCTAGAGAGAAAAGCCTAAGAGCAAGTCAGAAGGAATGAGGTATGTTCTCTGCCTTCACTTTCATATTTCTGGGCAGAAAAATTGACTTGCTTTGCTGATAAAGTGAGTTTGAACTGAAGATCTGAAGCACAGGTGTAGACTTAGCTTTTTCCATTTTTGTAGTGGTCAGAGAAACCTCTGAGAAGAGGTATGGGTGAGTATCTGGGGAATGTCTTTCCTGATGTTCGATTTCCCTGAGTTCATTTGTCAGAGCCCTGTCTTGGATGCCTTGACAGAGGTATTTCTGTCAATAAAGTGCGATGCTAACCTGGGGAGGTTTTTAGCACCTCTAACAGGCAGCCAAGTAGAAGTTTAATATTTCTTTAGACTTAGCTGCTGTTGTGGTCTCCCTCACTAAAAGAGCCTTCAAAGGAATATCTGAATAATTGCAAGGTATGTGCTGTTTGTTAGATGTGTGAGTCACTTCACTCCCAGTATGTACTTTGTAGTTTTAAGTAAAGATAACCTTAATTAAGGGTGTTCACATGCTGCTTGTCTGAGTAGCTTATGGGCTTGAAGTCTGAACAAATACTTCAGTAGCAAGCTATCGAGTGAGTAGAGTGTAGCAGGGTGAGTAGAAGTGATTACCTGGACGGCTGTGAAGTACAATAGCCTAACAACGCACACACAGTGTTAGAGATTGAAATTGCCCCTTTAAGCAATAAGATTGCTGTTTGCCCAGTAATAAGTTATCCTGAAATAAATGATTTTGCAGAGTTCACTGAATAGGAACCTTTTGCCCCTACTGAGTCACGTTTGGCTTTCCAAAAATACATACAGCTGCTGCATATGTCCCAAACAGAGTCACAGGGGACCTGGGGAAACCCATTGGCAGGTAAATGCTTTTTAATGTATTAAAGCACTGCTGAATAGATGATGTAAATGCTCATACATATAAAAATAAATCTGCAAAAAAGATGATTGCCAGCCTGTTCTTTACATTACAAAGAAAATTTGTTTTCCTTGCTCTGAATAATGCAAAAATCTGGTAATAGTTCATGTTGTGTGAGGTAATAACTTCTTTATTTGCCAACACCACACTAATAATCTGATGTTCTCTATGACATAAAATACTAGAGAAAGTTTCTTTAGCATCTGGGGATTGTGTTGAAAGCAAGTTTCAAATTAAGTACCCAAGTTTGAAATGGTAGGGATTTGTCTTCATCAGGGTTTTTGCTCAGCCGTGGTTATCAAATCCTGATTGCCACAATTAAAAGTGGAGACTAAATTGTTTGCTCTGTTGCTTGTGAGGTACAGTCGCTTTTGCCTACAGCAAATCTATTTTTATGGCAGCAGTAGATAAATTTAAGTGTGGTGACTGCACAGGGTTGTAGAAAATGCTGGGCTAGCTGAGCTGAAGGTATATGGTGTTAGACACTGAGGTCATTGCTGAGAAAGGGTTGTGCTGTACACAGCCAGAGGAAGGTTAATATGTTATAGCACATCACAGGGAGCTGACAGCGTGGTTGGTGCCTGACTAGTGTGGCACAGAGGAAAATATAGATCACCTGCATGTGTGGCATTTAATAACCAATACTTTTAAATAATTGACTGAGGAGCACTGCCTCACAAAATGTCAAATGCTACTGTTGGCCTTTTACTACCCAGTATTGACTATAACCTAAAATTGGCTTTTAATCATTGTTTAAAGGACAACTTGAAAATATGCTGAGGTTAGACATGTGAGGCCTGATTCTGAGCTTACTTGCACCAGTGTAAGCCATAAGTGAAAATTAATTAGGAAATGAAAACTCTTCCTCAAACAGCATAGATATTTTTATACATTCATGTCTTTAAGCTTTGTCCTGTTCAGCCATGTAAAAGGTTTTCTAATGATAACTGAAGTTAGGTGTGATATTTGGGAGTCTCCAAATAGAAACTCTGACAGTCCTTGGCCAGAGCTGTTAACTTGAGAGTTTTGTGACAGGAGATGAATGTTCTCTAACTTCAATTCTACTAGGGCTAAAATTGAGGCTTTGTGGTTTTTTTGTCTCTCTCTAGTATTTACCATTGTGGTGTTTTGGGTTATTTTTTTCCTGGTACAGCTCCTCCTATCTGGGAAAGGAAGCAAGCAAACAGGAGTGCCTTCTTGCTGCAGGAAAAGATACTACTGAACAGAGTTCAATGAAAGCAAGAGGACATAGAGCTTTTAAAAGAAATTGGAAAGCACATAGCATATGTTTTGGTTAAAGTATGCACTTAGTAATGGATGTGGTGTAAATAGTGTTCATGTATTGATTATAAATACCAAACAAGCTTAGCATAACTGGAATTTTTGGAGATTTTTAGCAAAGCTAAGTATTTGTGCTTGCATATATCTAAAAGAAGGATAGGGTGATGGAGAAATCATGTTACCATTGCCTCATCAAGATGATTTTATTTTTTTCGGAATCAACAGTTACCTGTTCAGAATAGTCAATTGTCAAGCAGCTTGATGGTCAAGTCGGTGGGTGAAATGTTTTTCTCCCCAGCCCTCATTTTATTAACTCGATCTAAAGCTAAAAGGAGATAATTGTGCGATGACTGTGGACCTGAGTTTGAAAGCCCTAGTAAATGGTTCCCCACGTCATTAAACAGGCACATACTGCTATTTGGTACGCTGACCTCTGGTGAGACCAGCTAATCCTGCAGAAAATTAACTAGCCTGTTGCTAAAATTTACTTCTTGCACTTAAAGAGCAGCTCTTCTGTGTCAAGTTGTACGTTCTGTATAGATTTAAGTTAAAATTTGGCCAAGATGTCAGGCTTGGAATGAGACTGAAATTGCATAGATTAATCTAATAAATGAGGAGGACTAGTCAAAAATAAGATTGACTGAGATAGATTCTTGTCATGATAAGACATATTATAACCTTGAATTTTTTAATTTTTTTTTTTTTAATTTTTAAATAATTGATTAATAGCCTCATTTCACAAAACATGTTTGTCAGCCATCATGTGTTATAAGCCCTTTCTGGTAGAGGCCAGCAAAACCAGAAAAGAGGTGGGGGCAGAAAAAACTATCAAGTGCTTAAAACTCAAGTTGAGCTGTCGAGGTGCTCAGCATTCCCAAAGCTGTGCATACTGATTTTTAACAAACCATAACTTGATCCTTCCTACCTTGTTAATACTGTGAAGGAAACAAACTTTCCTACAGCTTTTTTTTTTTTTTTTCAGGAAGGATGGCTTTGAACTTGTGTGCTAACAATTTGCCAGGCTAGCAGTCAGGGTTTTTAAATTTATTTTAAGATCTGTGGCTATCAACCAATCATGTTGTTTTATCAATGAAGCTTTAATATTCATTTATACACTTTGAATTCAAGTATCTTTTATTGTAGTCTTTAACATAGTTTGACCTAACATTTAATTAACATTAACTGGAACACTTTTAGATTTCTGTAGCTCATCTGTTCACCTTTGCAGGAAAGAAAACGTTAGGTGACAACTTTGGGCAGTTTTATTTATTCTTTCACCTTGGCAAGTTTTCTTTGTTTGCATCACTGGAGCTGAGTAGGGATAAACAAAAACTTCTTTGTGGAACAAATAATGATTAAAGCAGCTTTGAACTCAGTGTGAAACATAACTACCACAACAAAGATAAAGACAGAATTCTAAAGACCAGAAGTATGGGTTACAATTAAAGGAAAAAAAAAAAGCTCAGTGAATATCAGAAACTAGGATAAATGGAATTATTTTGCTTAAAGAATACTTGACGAGTTATATATTTATATTATGCTTTAGTAAGATAATATTTCTTTTGTAAAGTTAATGGGCTCACCATATATGGCTTTTTTTTTTTAGGTTTTTTTTTTGTTTGTTTTTTTAGACCTTCACTAGTAAACTATTGCATCATTTGATCCATTTCATAAATAAAAATATTAGCTTGCTCATGATGGACTTTTTATTGCTTCAGTGGGGGATTTGTGTTCTTCATAAAGCACAGTTTCCACACAAGCTTTGTCCTAGAAAACCCTGTTGCTTCAGAAGCCCCAAAAAGCTGTTTTATCTTCCCAGGACGTGGCCGTTGCTGAGCTGGGGGCAGTGGGCGTGAGGGTGGGTCCGGCATGAGGAGGTTAAGCAGATGGGACTGTCCTGCTCCCCCTCCTGCACAGCTCCAGCTGATCCAGGAGAGACTGGGAGCACCTTTGGGAACCATAGGGCTGGGTGAAGTATAAGGAACTGTCTTGCATTCTAATGCTACACTCCAGTTCCACAGCAATTGACTAGCTTTTTTTTTTTTTTTTTTCCTAGCTATTTTATTGCTGCAAGTTTTTTCAATCTTTTATATGACTGAAATAGTTTGAAACCCATGAGGTTAATCAAAATAAGCCAGTGTTGGTATGTATTTGACTGAATTGTGAGTAAACCTGAACTTCTGATGTTGTCTGTATGCCTACTGTATGTAAGGAAAATAATTGGGTGTTGCACCTCTCTAGGTTTGAAAGGGTCAGAAATTCATGTGGAATAGAAATAAAATGAACAGCTGGGTGTAAGGGTGCATGTACATATGAGTATGTTAGTAACCTTCTCCTTTTCTGTGGGATTGTGTAGGTATAGCTGGATTCGTGCATTTCCCCAAATAATAAACATGGATGTTTATGCTGCCGTATGTTTTTATCTTGCAGGTTGAATTTGAGTGGCTTAGGCAGTTCTGGTTTCAAGGCAAGCGGTATTTGAAGTTCACTGATTGGTGGCTTAAGCCTATAGCTAAATTGGAAGAATTCTGGAGAAAAATGGAGATTATGGTAAGTACTAGTTTTATACTCTAAAGCCTCTAGATCTTAATTCTGAGAGCACTCACAACTGTGTTTTTAATTGTACTGTAGTAATGGGTTTTAAAATTTATTCAGAACATGTGACAAGTAGAATCAACATGAGCCTTCCTCTTACATTTCTACTCAGTAGTCAGAAGAAATATGAGTAAAATAAGATCCAAAACCCCAAGATTTTAATTATTTCCTGACTGCTTGTTTTTAAAGTTTGACAGCCTCATAAAATGACAGTCATATGTTACATCATGCCAATTGGTATGTGAAACTGTGCATTGTCAGCCTTGTCGTACAACACCAGGCTAGACAACTCTGCTAATGGCAGCAATGGTGAATGCATCTAAGGACAGTTGAGACTGAAATATAATCATCTGGAGGTAAACTAACTGTCTGTAGTCAGGTGCACACTTTGCACCATAGCTGAAACCAAGAAGAGGAGAGTAGTTTCTTGAATAATCATAGTGATATCGGTTCTTGTATGCTTGTAAGTATATCCCTGCTTTGCTTGAAAACAGGCTCAGTGACAAGCACTGTCAGCCCACTTGCTGTTGCAGTCCAAGTAGAGACTCCACTGGGAGGCTGCTAGTGTGTTTGATACAATTGCCAGCATTGCCTGCTTCCAGTTTGTACACAGAAGGAACTATATTGACAAACGTGTCTTACTCCTATCGTTATGTCTGCTTTAGAAGCTTCTTGTCAGTCATTTCCAGTGGTCACAGCGTAAATGTCAGTTTGCTCCTAGCTGACTTGGGAAAGTTTGTAACAACATAACTGAGGATGCAGAACGTGATTTATAGCAGAGGTGTTTCTGAATCTCTGGAGGTATGGTGCAACAAGAATATACTCTTGGGTTTGGAGGGAAATGTGACTCCGTAACTTTCTCAAATGCGTTGTGAGCTTTTCTAGCAATGGCTTGTTTCAGACTTGGAAAATTGTGGAAAAGTGGAACTTGTGTTTGTGACATTGGTTGCTATGAGGAATTGGTGAACATGAAAATTTCCTACGTAAGGAGAGAAATTATTTATAAATTGTTTATGTGGTGTTTTTTCCCTCATTTTTGTGTTATGTGCTCACATTCTTGAATGACCTTTATAATTAAAGAAAAATCTTCTGGTTTGTTTTTCTTTCAAATGACAAGTTACTCTGTTGTAACACAGGCTTAGATGAGGTAGAGACAAGAATGTTTGATTGTTATTTTATATCCATTGTGTGTTGAGAACATGGCAAAACAGCAAACTCAGGAATTCTCAAGGGTTAGGTTTTCTGCAGTTGGTGTGACATTACCATGTGGCTCTAATTAGAAACATGGTGGCGTCAGTGTATCTCCTTTCAACAGGCCTCAGGATGATATTTATCAGCAAACTGAAGGTTGGGCCAAGACAGAAGCTGCTTCTAATTTAAATTTTCAAAATTGCTTTAATGTTTTATGACTTATAACATATTAATCACAACTAATTTCAGCTATTGAAGGAGACAGAAGAGAATTTTAATTGAGAATGTCTGTTGTGTTGAGTCTCTAAGTAAATTTGATGCTTACTGTATTTGGAACTTGGAGGTAGGGTGGGTTTTTTTGGATTTAACCTACATTTTGTCCATTAGTGTTCCACAAAATGACAGTAGGGGGCAATGTTGAGCCGCAGTTTTAATGCAACAACAGGCACAGACTTAATAAAAATACATAGAAATGTAGCATTAACATCAAGAATTATCCCTGTTGCTTCAAGTTAGCTGTAATCTCTAAGATTCCATAACACAGGAAATCAATTGTGGGTTAACAAATTCAACAGCAATTTAACATAAAAAGTGCAGTGTTTTGGTGCATGCTTAGCTTCCACAGCATTAAGTTAAATCAAAAAGGTATTTCTGAAGGTACCCAGTAGTCTACAGGCAATGTTTTTTCTCAGAATTTATAATTTGAGCTGGATGATACTTAAAAAAAAAAAAAAAATCGTGTTAAAATGGTAAAAGCAAAAATCTCTTGGAATTGTTGATCTTGTCTCTGAAGGATATTGTTGCTTACGAAGAATTATTACTTGAAAGAAAATCCTTAAGCGGTGTATTTTTCTTTTGTGTGTGAGCTGAGCAACTCCTGACTTTTTTATATATGTCTAGAGTGATATAAAAGTCAGTCTTGGGGTCCCTGTGTGCCTTTTTTTTTGTGGTTTTTTTTTTTTTCCCCTTAAATTCCCCTTATTTGGTAAATCAGCTATAAAGAAGAAAAGAAAGTTTCCAAATTAATTTTTTAGGCTGCTAATTGTTAGTTATTCCAATGTCACAGCAGAGTATGATACTGCAGGAAGTTTAATGCAGTGTGTGCAAATCTTTGGGGTTTATATAATTTTTTTTTTTTTTTTACATTATACCAAGAACACAATTTTATCGTAATGTTTATTCCTCACATTTCTTTCCCTGAGGATAGTTTTACTTAGAGCTCGCTCTTGTGATGTAAATGTTAAACCTTTCATTTGAATGACATTCTGATAAAACATCACATCTCCCACAATATTACCTCATGAATTTATGAACCATTAAATCCAAAGCAGTTTAACCAGTCTTCTTCTCTTTTCCCCCCTCCCTTGAAAATATGAAGGCTATTCAAATGTTTGAGAGTTTTTTTTTTTTTAAAAGTCATCCAAGATTAACACGTTATCATCCACAACATCAGGATAAATGCTTGCTGAATTCAAAGGGAGAGTTACCATTTGAAAAAAGACTGTACAAGCTTTGCTTTCTGGGTAAAGAGAAATCTGAAAAGCTGAAATCTCATGTGATGTGAGGAAGTCTTGCTGTAGCTGTTCTGAGATTCAGTGGAGAGACAATTTGTCTCTCAGGGTCTGATATCATGCAAACCTTGCAATCTGACATTTATTTTAGCTATGAAAATCTTTTAACACCATGCCAAATCTGTAAGAACTGCAAAAGTCCTACAGTATTTTTTTTTTTTTTTTTGGTCAATGTTTATTTTGTTTTAGACTGATTCCCATTTGAATAAGTAAAATGTGAATTAATGTGGGATATTTTTTTGTGGAATGGAAAGTAAATATATATAATTATACTCTGATGATATCAAATCTTTAAAGATGTTCTAAAGTTATCTAGTGTTCCATTAAAAAATAAAATAAATGAAGACCCTAGTAGTGCTATATGCTGTGGATTGTATTTCCTGCTTTGACAGTCCATTTAGCAATGTAGCAATGTATCTATATGGCAGTTGGCCTTAATAACCTTTATTGACTTGAGTGGGTAAGAGCCAAGACTGAGATTATTAAAATGTATCAGTTTCATTGCAGTATAAAATCACAACATATATAATTATGTTAGGTAGGCTAGGCTCCATTTAATCCCACCTATTTATGCAGGAATTTGGCAAGATGAAAAAAATTGTAGAACTAAAATGTAGAGAAAAGTAGGACTGATTTGCAGTTATATTTAACAGCATAACCGTTTGCCTGCAATAAAGGATCTACTTAAAGGAATGAGACCTAGATCTTAAAAGAACTGCTTTTTAATGGTATAACTGAAACACAAGTAATTGTTACACCATTTGTTTCACTTTTGGGCATCCTAAAATACAGCTGACAATAATGAAATGCGGCACAGCTTTTAATTTATAAATGTAGCATAAAAACAGAAGTGTGCACACTGTGTAGCTACAATGAGCAAAGTGGCATCTCATTCTGTGTGATACCTTTCCATACATCTTTCATCTTCATTTGTGAAACTTTTTTAAAACTGTATTTAATATTCATGTTGTTGCCACTATTCTCAATACCATGTTTTTATTAGCTTATACAACTAAATTAAATTGGAGAGCAAGGGTTTTATCTTGTAAAATTATTTTTCTCTCCTTTTTATGGTTTATTTCATGATTTGCTTCCATTGCTACATATGAAGTATGTCATAGTTTCAGCTCTAAGCCACTATTTCAGAGCTTACGGTCTGACAGAATTGAGTCTGGGCTGAAACTTGAGCTACAAAATCTCAGCCTAGGGCCATAATACTTTTTTGTTTTGTTTTGTTTCTTTCCTCACCCCCAATTAATCCACAGGTTTAAATATGTATTTAAATTAGAGTACTGCAGTTCCAGAAACCATGAAAAGCTCTAAGACAAAATACGCTTTTAAAAGAAATCCTCCCACCTTTTTTAGACTTTGGTACTTTAAACAGCTAACCAATTATATATTTGGATGAAAGAAAAAGAAAAAAAAAAAGAGAATGGGCTCACAAATCAGCTGGTTGGTTGGTTAGCTTTTTTCAGAAAATGTGGAGCAACTTAATTGACATTTGAATTGGTTTGACCTTGTCAGCCAAAATTCAAGAATTTCTGAGGTAGTATTTTAATTTCTTTTTTAGCTTTCCCGTTGTGTTAGATACTGCAGTGTCACACTCTTTTATTGGAGGGCCATGCGGTGATGGGTGATCGTATTTGTCTAATGAGCTGTGAAATGTAGGCACAACATGGCAGCTCAAAGACACAAATTTTAGCCATATTTCTTGTCATTTGGGGCTGCTCTTATCTGTTTAGGCCAGACCCTTCAAATAAATGTATTTTTGGTGAGTTATTTATTATGTACACTAGAGTCAGATGCTTCTGGAAATGTACCTTTTATCTTCAACAGCAAAACCTGATCATGAAGACTTGTTTTGTTGTGTTGTTTTGTTTTGTTGTGGGGTTTTTTGGCACTAATTTCCTTGACCCCAATATTTTTAGCTGTCAGAAATGAGAGAAAGGATTCAGTATTGTGTGTAGTAGAAACACTAACAATCTTTAAAAAAAAAAAAAAAAAAAAGTTGTATTGCACATCTTCCAGAAAAAAAATATTTACAATTCTGAAGGAATTCAGACTTAAGCTTCCAAAACAAAGTGTGTGCTGAAAGCACAAAGGACTGTGTTTACGATTCTCTTTGAAGTGTTTTTGCAACAGGATAAGGAAAATTTTAGAAACTGTCTGATAGTGTTCAGGGTAAATACTTAAACCCCTTTAGAGAATTTCACACACAGATACTGTGCAGCAGAAAAAAGGATACTTATGTTTCCTAAAGCTGCTACAGCCTACAGCTTTGTACTTAAAGACAGAGGTGTTGAATAGAATTCTACTGAGGATACATCCAGTGACAATATCTACAGGAACATCAGAGCAAACCAGTGGATAGCACTTTCCATTTTTAACCCTTATGTGAGCTGGTCGAGATCTAAGCTGTGTTGATATGAACCACTATAACATTTTTGTTATAAACTGGAATCGTTAAAAGGGCAGACTTCCAATTTGCACAGCTTACTGCGAGAGTGGTGCTGAAAACAGGAAGGTTATAATGTAAACTGGCATAAGGCAGGAAAAGTTTAGGACAATTTATGTCCTGTGGGAAAGTGAGATGCATTTCTGACAGCACAAATGGGAGGACCATGGGTGGCTTGTGCAGCTGTGCCTGTGGTGTGGCTGGTAGCGTGTGCTGCACCAGATGGTGCAGAGGAGGTGGGTGTGCTGGCCCCCTCTGTGTTCCCTGAGAGGTGCGTTGGCACCTGACTTACAAGTTCAATGTTTGTAGGTGGTGTTCTGCATGCAGCTGTATCTTGGTGAGCTTCGGATTTGGAAGACTAGAATACTGTTGTCTTGTGTTTAACTCTTACTGTCATAGGGCTTCTTCTATCTTTTGTCTTTGCTGTGTTTTTATACTGTCAAATGTATATGATTGCATGTAGTATGTACATGCGCTTGCATGTAAAACAGGATGAGCTCTGTGTTACTATTTAAAATGAGAAAGCATGTAACACACTATGAGCAGAAAACAAAATTGTGCATATAGGTTATACCTCTATCCTGTATTTGTGTTGTGCCAACAGATCTCCTGGTCTGAGCTGAGCACTGTGGCTTGCACAGGATTCTCCATCGCTTGCAAAAGTTTTCTCCCAGTGGGTAGACTACCAGAGCTGGTCCATAGTGTGACTGTATGTACACGCTTCTACACACAAATACATACAGACATCCTGGGGTTTTTAACTGATGATCTTCTAATTAACTTCTTTATGTAACTTGTGACTCGTATAAAGTTATATTTAGAGAAAAGGCGTTTATTGGGAACAAGCACGGGGGACAACTGCTTATGGTTCTTGGCAGCAGAAACAATGCAGAAAGAGAGCATTAAGCTACGTTTGATAGTACTGCCAGTCACCCAGCATGTGGCAGAGAGGGTAAAGCTTAGACTGCAGTTCCTGCTGCATCTCTGTGAATCCAGTCTCATCCCCACCAGGGCAGTTTTAGAACCTGGCTGTTGCCCTTTTTATTGTTAATGGAAACTACGTGATAAGTTTTGGTGAAAGCAGAAGTGGTGTGATGGGGCTACTGTAGATGGTATAAAATAATGTGCCGTTTCCCCAGAACCTTGGATGAACACGTACTGGAATAACAAAGGATGTTTTTATCAACTGTTTACTTATTGAAGCTGATAAATAATCAGTAAATAACTGTAGAAATAGTGAAGTGGCAATATTGCGCTACTGGTTTAGTAGTCCAATTATTCTTTGCAAAGCCTTTTATATTCTTAGAAAGCCATTTCCTAGTAGAACAACACTGAAAATGGCATTTCTTGAAAAGAAATTAATATGTATTTTTTAAATTTGTGTATCTATATGTTATGTAAAACTTGATTAACTGTAGTTGAAGTGATTTCTAGTTTTCACTTGTGCAGTCATAGAAGTGGTCAGATATAGAGCTTACGAATTTACATTTGAGTATGTACATTTATGGAAATGCTATAGACAAAAAGATTTGGTTTGGTGTTGAAACTGTGGTGGTTTGGCAGGAATAATTTTTACTGTGATTGCTATAAGCTAAAGGAAGTTGTGATTTTGAATGGAAGTGAAAGCAAATGGCAATACCACTAAAATGTCACCATCTACATTGCTGTAATTTTTTTTTTTACAGTACAACTAGTATTGCTAAAAAATACTTTATTGCTATTGTATTTTAGTGGCTTTGTAACCACTATAAAATAGAATCCAGCTGTTATACTTCCCAAAATGGCTTTTGTAAGCAAAGGAGGTTATGTATTCCAAAAAGCTGCCATTGCTGCATTGATACTTTTTCTGATCATCAGTCCTAATAAGATCATAGGTGAATAGTGTTTTTGCAATATGTGTTTTAATACTTCATCTTTGATCCAAATTACCGCTCTCATATATAAAGAAATAAAATTTGGCTTTGGTACCTGCCATGGAAAGCATTATGGTCTGATGGATTATGTGCTAATTCTTTCACTGACCCTCTGTTTAACTTGTGCAAGTAACTTAAGTGTAGTTTTCAAAATCAGTGTGGAGGTCACAACATTGAGGTCTGACTTCGGTTTTAGATTGCACACTACTTCTGATCTTAAATTCCTCATCAATAAAATGAGGCTATGATTTTTTTACAGTAACTGAAAAAGAGTTATTTATTGGCTACGTCCTAGGGAGAGAAGATTCTGCAGATGAAGGAGACCAACCATTTTCTGCTTCCTCCTTACTATGATTGGAAACTGTAGAATTTGTGCCACATCTAAGAATTAACTTTTAAGGGTTTTTTTCTGATTAATAAGTTCTATCCATTTAAGTATGACAGAAGGAGCTTACAGTGTTTTGGCTGACCCCGACTGTCTCTTGGCAGTTCCCAGTTCTAGCTCTCAGGAGCTTTTGAGTGAATCTTTTTTGCACTTTTCATTTCTTACTACACATGCTTCTGCTTAATAATCCTGAAGCTGTAGACATAATATACTGTTTACTATTCTGCAGTAAGAAGAGAATTACTGCCTTTTCTCAAATGTCTCCAGTAACATCAGATTTTGGCTCTTGAACCCCTTCACTGCAAGTGAATCTGAACTCTGTGCAGTTCTCAGAGCAGAGGCTCTAATATAAAGTTTAAGTGTAGTAGATCTTGTATTATTCCTTTAAATAATGTGATGGTTTATCTCAATCAGACTCATGGCATCTCTTTTCATAGGACTCATATTGAATTTTTGTACTGTTATAAATAGTGAAGGGAATTTTGAGAACAGGCTGGGTTCTTGCTTGTGGATAGGAGTGATATGAGAGGAGCTATGCTGACGATGACTTCAGCTTCATGTTTAGCATGCACTGTTCTGCAAACTGTACTGTTAATAGCTGGGAGTAGCATGTTGCTGCATGTTGTCTAGCTGACTACAGATCAATGGAATTGTATAATAAATTGAAGTGATTTTTTATGTATGCATATATGTACACATAATAATCATCTAATAATCATATTTTAGCTCGATCTGGAAACTGTGTGCTACATGCTAATGGATTAAAGCTTCACTGTCTAGCTAGAAGGTCAATGGTTTTGTCAGTGTTGTGGTGGGACTCAGCTTGGATAAGTGAATAAGATTTGGTTCTTGTTACTCAGAGACATGGCAGAGTAAGTTTACTCATTGTCATTCTTCACTGATAGTTCCCATATTCTGTCAAGTGCCATGCTTCCGTTTCATGAAATAGGAGCTTCTGTGGTGAAAAAATTTAAAGTACAAGGGCCACAGTACTAAGGCCACTTCTTTGCTTGAAAGTAACGATTGGTTATGTTGCTGATGGAAGATTTGGACAGAAACCAATTTATGCTGATGCTTTGTAGTCGCAAAATATATAAATGCTGTACTTCCAGAATTCCTTGTGGTGATGAGTATCTGAAAATCTTTCAGCACCTAAGCTTTCTATTTCTGTCTTCTGTTACAAGGAAGAGGAAAGGGCACCACGGTATTAAGTGTAGAATGGTAATACAACTGTCCCCAAAGAAGCAGGGATAAAGTAACATGCAATTAATTCTGTATAGTGTTCATGTAGATGCTCAGTGCAAAGACCATTATAATTCCTGGCTGTGTCTTAGTCTCAACCGTTATGATGCTTTTAAAAGGGTTGAAAATATTAATAATTAGGATTATTAATATTTCTCACTATTAAATGTCTTCTCTAGGTGGTACCTTCATTAATACAACCTTACAGTGACTGACTTTGTGTCTCAGAGGAATGACAGTAGAGGAAGGAGAGGTTACCATGCAATTATAGATTTACAGTGAAGGGTTTTCAGACAATCATTCTATTATCTTTTGTTGGTTTTCATGTAGGACATATTTGATATACGTGTGTTATAAAACACGTGTACATTCATGGGTTATTCCACTGGTGGTCATTATGCTATAGGAATTGTAAATTTACAGTATCAAAATGGAGGAATCTACTGGGGTGGGGAAAGATGGGTAAGACAGCAGTCTTGAAAACTCCAAAAATTTGCAAAAATACTGAAAAAAATCTCCCAAAGTTCCGCTGTTTTCTTTAAGAAATCCTGTTGTTAACATCCAGGATACGGGACTGTTTTCTCAACTTTTTTTCTTTTATTTTAATCTTCTACATTTTCTTGTTAAATGTAAAATACTCTAATTGAATCACAGCATTAGCTGGTTTTTTCCAACAAAACAGCAGATTTAGGCTCTTTGCTGCTAGTTTCAAAAGTACTAGAGAGAGAGAGCGCGCGAAGACAAAAATTGAGCACATAGCCGTATAATCCCAAAGGAATAAACTGACTTCTACTAGACAAGCTGAAAGCTGATTAAAATATTTCTCATCCTTTGGGTATGCAACAGCTTTTGATGATGGAGAGTGTATTAATATTCAGCTTAGCTGCTTGTCGACACTTCAGACAGGTCCCAGGAAAGACTCTGATACTGACCAGGTTTTCTCACTCTGCCAGAAATCTTTATGAGACACAGAGCAGCAGCCTTGTACTGGCAAAAGCCAAGATAAGAGTAATGCTATTTAGCTATGTCTTTATTTTAGAGATTGCTTTTAGACATTTTGAAAGAACAAAAAATTTTAAAGAATTCTTCTAATTATATAAACTCATTTAGATACAGCAAATGAGAAACATTAATTTTAATTGTTTTAAAGTAAGGCTGCTGTAACCTATTCAATTTTAAATCTGTTTGTCCGAGTTGTTTTAAATATGCAAAGATCCCAGTGATTGAGACTTTTGGAGACTTTTGGTCCTACTGCAATTGTTTTATAACAATTAGATCTGAGGTGTTTGGGTTACGTTAACTTAACTTCATCTATTCCCTTGTAATGTAATACCCACTTCCCAGACAAGAATGGGATGTAAACAGCTGCTTTATCAGCTGATACTACTTCTGTTCTGTTGTTGGCATGCTGACATATGGGGTGTTTGCTTTTTCCCCTTCCACAGTGACTAAATATATACAGTATCTCTGGAAAACATGTCATACGCTGTGTGAGGTGCCTTTAGGATAGCTCTAGGGCTAAATACTTCCTGTAATAGGTGAAAGAGCACAGCTTAATCAGCTTAGGTAACTTAATTAAGATGTGCTTTTTCTCATGGTACAACCTTAAAGTATATTTAATTTAGAAACTGTATTTCATAGTCATGGAATGACACAAAGTTGGTGAAATGGTGAGTTTTTATAGTGGGCCTGAAAAAGGTGAAATTATTTGCTAGTTGTTCTGCAATGTGAAGAAGTGACTTAAAGGAGTATGTATTTTTACTGAAGATATAAAGGAGAAATTCTAATGTAGTTTAGATTGGAAAGGCTTCTCAAAATGAGAAAGTTCAGAAAGTTAAAAGTATGTTAAGAAGCATTGGATTTTAATGCAACAAACATAAAAACTTCCCTCCAAAAATATCATAGAGATTATATATGCATAGATTTTTAACAGTTCTTAAAATTCATATCATGTTTAAAATCTGTTAATTATTTCTGCATGTATTTATATATGTAATCATGTGGTTACACACACATATATAGAGAGATGTGTACACATAGAGGGAAAGAGGTTTATCTGTTTAGGTACTGAGATGTTCTCCATAATGCTTGAAGTTGCAGAATCTTACCAAACTAATAACCATGTGTTACTTTCTCATCTTTGTACCTCCCACTGCTTGGGCATAATTCTGTGGTAGACTTTAGTGTTTCTTGATTATATGGGGTGTTATAATTTCCTGATGACTGGTTATGTTATTTATAATGTGGGGGGTGTTAATCCTTTGGTGATTAACACTCTATTTGAATTAGCAGAGGTCAAATATATGTTCTTTTTTTGTTGTTTGTTTTGGTTTGGTTTTTTTTTTTAATGAATCTTCCTTTGAGATATATATATTCATTTTTTTTAACTAAATGTTTAATGTTTTCTGGTTTATCTGAAAATTACCTTGAGGTAATTTGAGGTGGGGATAGGAGCATCCTTCTTCCTTAGGGACCCAAGTGTGCTGAAGCTGTGGTCATTAGAACATAAATTCTCTCTGCCAGGAGTAGATTCTTCATGTAGTCTCAATGTGGAAATAGTGAAACTTAACCAAAAGCAGCATAGTGTAAAGTATATGGAAGATGTCCCCTGCTTAGCCTTTAAAAGAATAGGTAGCTACCTGTGTCTCCTCCTAAGCCATTTTGGAGAGATTTTATAAAAGTTATTTGTGTGTGTGTATGTATAAACCTATGTGTACCTATACATGTTATAATATGTGTGTGTATGTATATATATGACTGTCAGGTCATTTGGTGGGACTGTAGAGATTCTTGCCCATCTGTCTCCCAGTTACTGTGTTGTCAGAATTGAGAAGCTATATTAAAATCCTTCAATCCTTTCACAGGTTGTGCCTGTGCAGAAGTTACCCTTACCCTAGTATCTCAAGCCTTTCTCAAAATACTGTGGTCTTTTTTTGTGGTTTGCTGAGCTGTGTTCTTACAGGGAACTGTAAGGCTGGAGCTGGTGAGAGGGAAACAGCAATGGCTTTTTGCTGGTTTGGTTTTTACACAGTCCTGGGATTGTGTAACCATTCATACATCTCCAGGAGAATTCAGTTATGTATCCAGGTTTTCTTAATTGCTGTGCCCAACTGCAAAGACTTTATAGTGGTTTAAGGGACATGTCAAGGTTTACCTAAGTACACTGTGATTCTGGCTTTGCTCCCTTCTACAAAGCTGACTATAACGTATTCCTTGACTGCAAATGCAGAGGTAGATGTTCCACCTAATGGTGTTTCTTCATCCTGTGGATGTTCCATATACTCCAAATCTGGAAAAGCATGAGGATGGCAGAAGACCTGGACAAGTTTCATCACTGGTGTTCTTCCTCTCTAAAACCTCTTGGTCAATAGCTGAAAACACCAGTTACAGGAGAAGGGTGCTGATACACGGTAGCCCTCAGCAATATTTAGGATGGGCGTGTTGCATGTAAACAAAGAAGGCAGCCAAAGAGCAAGGAAGGAAATGTTAATGTTAGGAAGCCAAAAATGAGAGGAGAGCAACATATCTGGTGGGCTCAGTATTGTAAGCTTCAAACTCTAGGGTGTTCTCAGACGAAGTGATGCTAATCTTGGAAACTATAAAGGGGCATGATAGCCTGCCCTCTGCATTTTCCAGTAGAGCCATAACTGATTTTGAGCTGATGTTTTAAGAAAACTCAGCTTTAGACTAGGCTGATCAAGTGTTAACAATGTGCATTTTGCAGAGCTGGAACGTGAGTTCACTGGTGTATGAAAGCTCTGTTTTAGCTTAGTTACCAGCTATGGGCATAATGCCTGAACTGCTGGATGAAATCCTTCAATCTGTCAGAAAGTTGAAACATAATATAATAATCTATGTTTAATCTACTTACCAAACCTGTGGGTGTTTTCACATTGCTCTACAGCAGATAGGACAACTGTTATGTAAGTAGAAGCACAGGGGCAAGATTCTCCTGTCCAGACAGTCATTTGATGATTTTGTTTTGCCGTCTGTTGTGTGCTAGTTTTCTCTCTGCTTTTCTCTCTTGTATTTTGCTGAGAGCCCTGTGAGGTGCTAAGATTAGTGCTGGTTTGCTTTTGTCATAATCTTTCATGTTTGCTGTGACAGATAAGTGAAAAAGTAGTATTTGTTCTGCTCCAGCATGCAAGGAATCTAGCTCAGACACCAAGGACAATTAGCCCTATGTTGTGGGATAAAAAGCAGACATGCTAAAATTTTAGGGGGACTTTTTTCCTCTACATGCTCCAGGGGGAACTCCGCATATAGCACTGTGGCTTCCTACATGACTTTTCTGTTTGAGATTGTTTAACTGTTGTCTACCAGTCAGTTGCTGGCCTGTGGTTACCTTTATGTCTCTCATAGAAATAATAAGCACTACACTGGCTTTGTTCCTCCTTTTTTTTGTTCCTTTAGTGTTTCACTTATATTTTAATAGTTTCATTTACACTTTAGAAATATTTTTTCTACTTTTTCAGAGAGATTGTGTGTAGTCTGGCACCAAAAAAAAAAACGCATGGAAAGCATAAGAACTTGAAGGAGAGTTCAATAGGAGGCAGAATTAAAGGCCAAGGTGGTTAGAAATTGGGAGGAAATACGTTGCAGGAAAGAGGGAGGAACAGGGAAGGGAAACAATCATGAGAAGGAAATTAGTATAACAAAGTGAGAGAAGGTTTAAAAAGTAACAAGAAATGGGAATAAAAATAATGAAAGTATAAAGAACTTTAGAGGTGCAAGTGATAGTGTAACAGAAAACAGTAATAAATTGGAGAGTATCTGTACTTTTTAAACTTTATTTGTAGTCAGCATAATGAAGTTAATGTGAAAGTTGCTGCCTCATCTTTTAAAATCTTTTTTTCCTTTCCTTCATGTTACTTCTTGAAGTTAGAAATACAGCAGTAGGTGATAGAACAGGAAAGAGAAGTGATTTGTTTTCATGGATCAAAAGAACTACAAGGTATTAATATGAAGATCTGAATTTTCATCTATTAAACTTTAACCTGTTGGCTGCAGCATGTGATAGGGTCTTGCTCTGCAGATATTTAATATATAAACTACTAATAACAGATGATGCAACTAGTTAAAAATGCCACTTTTTATGTGAATGTATTTCAGTTTATATGTCAAAAATAGTTTTTCTCTGCTGACATATTTCTAAATCAACTTTCTTCTAGAAATGTTCTGCAGAACATTCAGCTTGAAAGTCTGCAGATAGAGCATTTGCAGCAGTGTGTATGTGTGAAATTTTAAGTGATGAGCTGCCTGATTAAACCCAGAACATATATGTATATTTTTATATATATATATTTTTTTTTAGTAAAATATGCTACTGGTTTTATGTAAATCCATTTTTACTATTACAAGGGAGGGTGGGGGAGAAAAGTGGTGAGGGAAAGGAATTAGGGGGTAGCAAGAAAAGACTTAACATGCAACTGAAGGTGTAACATATAAGTATCAACACTTTAAATATGAATAATAAAATCCAGCTTGGTAACTAAGACTTCTTTTAGGAAAGATGGGGCAAGTTGTTTTCTCATTTGGCTGGTATAACTAGAACAATCTATTTAGTGGTTTTTATAATGAAGATTATGTTGTATACAAATATATATTATAATTTTTCTAGTCCTGTTTCAAAGTCTGCTGAAATTTGCTTAACTCCTTTTTACATCTGTCACAAACAACTGCTTATTTTTTTGGGATGAACCATAAATATTTGCAGAAGTGCTATAATTTTTTTTTTTTTTTTTTTTTTCCAAAACAACCATTTGCAAAGTTTGCATAATAGACTTAACATGACTCTCTCTGTTACTTGTGATGCTCTTTTATGGTGACTTTTTCTGTAAGTGGAATTTATGCAGTTAAACTCCTTACTAGACATTCAAAGTATGCTACTTGAAATAAGCTTAGGGATGTACATCAGAAATATTAAGTATTTGTATCCTGTTTTCATTTTACTGTCATATCTCCTTTTGCCTTACGTTTATACTAACCGAGTCAGTAAGAATGTATGAACCATATGAACTTTTGCTGTTTCAAGAACTAATTGCATTTTTCAAATATATTTTAATCAAAAAACCACATTTTACTGCTTAATTGCACAGTTCAACTTCTAAATCTAAGGCACCACTGGGGTCAGAAGATAGCAGGTAGCCTATACAGTGTTTGAACTGGTACTCCAGTTCCTGGTTTCCTGAGGATAAATGTGATTGCTCCAATATAAATGTTTTAGATCACAGTGACAGCTGTGGAAATTATACATAGGCAGCAAAATCCATTTTCTGTCTAGCTAAGTAAAGGAGAAGACAGATGAAAAAATTCCCTGGGCGAATGAATTCTTATGAAACGCGATGAATCTTTTACTTTTGCTATATTAATTTTATTTTATTCTCAGAACTATTTAAGGAAGTGTGATACTATCCAAAAAGCCATATGTGTAGATGTTTCCAAGTGATCACCCCTACCTCCACTGGAGAACTGCCACTGAACAATAAGTGCTCTGCAGCCTGCGAGAGTCTCCTCCTGTAACATTGGCCCTGTATGCACTGG
>JANIJG010000596.1:234361-269391 GCA_024611175.1 Megaceryle torquata | reverse complement strand
TTGTGTGTGTTATCTTGTTCTTTTGACCTTTGATACTTTTCTCTCTCTCTCTCTCTTTTTTTTTTTTTTTTTTTTTTTTTTTTTTAAACAGAGCTAATGGATTCACCTCAAATAATCTGAAAAGAAAAATCTTTTTCCTTTCCTGATATCGTATAAGTAGTAAACAAAGCTGGATCTGCTGTTTTCTACCCAAACCCTGCTTTACATAACAATTTACTAGTTACTGGTTGTGTTGATGTAGAGGTTTCAGACGAAGACTTTCTTAAATTAGTGTGCTCCCTGCTTTTAATTAGTTTAAAAATAAACAAAGTATAGCCTTTTAAAACTATTTCGGAAGTTTTAAGTAAGTCTTGTGATTTTTCTACCTTGTGTCATTGATGTCTGGAAGAAAAATACTGTTGAAATCTTAAAAGTATTTTTTGGCTTTGATTACCTAGAATTGTCCCTGAATCCTAAGATTTTAGGTGATTTCAAGCCCAATGCTGATTGTAATCTGTAACTGGCATCTGTAGTTGGTTTCGCAGGCCAAAATAAGCTGGAGTCATGCTCTTAACTAAGTGCTGCAATGTGTCTAAAAGCCCCTCTTTGGGGTTATCTCCACTGCAGTTTGTTTGCCTTTTTTGATATTTGGTTATAATTATGGATCACAAATACAATTTGATTCATGTCTGGTTTTGAGACACACAGATTTATACCAGCACATGAAAAGAATATATACATGTGGCTATTATCCATCCAGTGTGATAAATTTGATCCAAGAGGATTGTATGCAACAGTTTTACGTGTGTGTGCTGAATATGTAATCACTGAATGAGCGAGACAAGGGGAAATTATTACCTCTAGAAGATAAAGCAATAATACATGCTTATCAAAGCATAACACTGTTCGAAGTAGGGCAAGTTGTGGCTTTGTAGAATAGTACTCTCTTGTTTTTCAAACTGTGTTAATCAAGGGAGAAAATTGGGTTTTGTTTGCCAGCTTGCAGCTAACACAAAAATAGGGACCTTCTGGAGTTGAAAACTCTTCACTGTGAACTTAAGTTCATAGTACTTGGATGCTGTATTTTAAAACTGAAATGGTGTGACAACAACTTTTGCAAATGATTATCAAAATATTATTTTTTTTCTTGTATCATCTGTTACCTTTTAGGCTTTGGACAGAAAAGGTTCTGTCTTAGATTTTGATTTTCTTACTATTCATCTAAACTTCCTGCATTCTCTTTCATAGATACTATATAGAGAGCAACTTACTACATCTGGTGACCTCTTCAGTATGAGAATAAGTGATTTGACTAGTCATAGGAATTTAAATGGTATGTTGGCAGATGATCTCTGCTAACCTTGAAAGAAGATAAGTTAACACACAAGAACATCATGATAGTTTGACATTAGGGTAGTTCTGTCTGTTAATAAACATTTAACAAACATTTTTTTTGAAACAGAGAAAAGAGATATATAGATTTAAGACTGTAAATAAGTAGTAAAAAAACCCCAAGTCTTCTAGAATGCAATTGTCTTGACAACAGAGTTGTTACTGAACATGAAAAAATAATAAAAAATTGTTAAAAAGCAGTTTTATATATATTATATATATAATGAAAATGTTTTAGCTTATTTTTCTTTAATGCATGTAAAGTTATCCCTGAATTTTTTTTTATTTCAAAAAGATTGCAAAATAACTTCTTAAATAAAAATTTAAAATTAAAAAAAAAAAAAAAAAAAAAACCCCCCCCCCCCCCCCCCAACCAGAATAACAAATATAGAAGAGGGAGATCAGGTTTTTATGAAATGACATGTTTTCATCTTTAAGAAGAGAAGTATCTATGTATGGATCACATTAATAGTTCGGATGATTGTTCACATAGACTGTATTTCTTATGTGTGGACTCTGAATGTTGTGGTGTGATTTGCTCTATAGTGTCACGTAAAAGCAGAATGTGAAGTAGATAGCTACGTTAAATGGATATTTAGAGCTCTAGTAGAACTCATCATGATCTATCTTTAAAGGTGATATAAGTTTTGTAGGAGAACACAGTCAAACCCTTCTATGCACACTGCTATTTTTTATTCTTGCAGCAACCCAGGAGATCCAAAAGCTTTATTAGGTTAGTGGAGAACGTCTCTGTTGTGGCATGGACTCCCAATGTGTTTGTTAAGGATGCTTGGCCACTTTATGCTAATACATCCTTGACATTGCTCTAACTTTTACTAGTGGATTACTGATTCTTCTCGAAGAGTGCAAAGGTGATTAGTCAGCCACCTTTGACCCCTCTCTTCATTTGGCCTCTGCAGCTGAACTTGAGAACCCATATCTGATTTCACGCGCCTGTAGAAGGAAACATTTGTGAATGGTAAGGCAGGAGCTGTGACTGTCTCAGTGCAGTGTAACAGAATGTATTGTTATGGGGTGTCACAGAGTAACAGTGGTTTCTGTTTTCCAAATTGTGTTGTCATAGTTTGTGAGCATATCATGCAAATGTTATATTTGTTGAATTGCCAGAATCTTCAGCACGTGACTTTTGTTTCAGAGAGTAATTGACATGCCACATATTCACAGTGATTTGTTGATCGTGCTGTTTGTTTTCTATGTTAAGCACATGAATCATATGATGAAAGTTTACTTTCCCTGACTGAATGGTATGTCATTAGTGAAAATTGTCTACATAATGATTTTTGATATAGTGAAGTTTTGGTTTATTGTTTGAGGGTTGGTTTTTTTTTTACAGGAAGTAAATTTTAAAATTTTCTTCACTGATTTATTTTGTCTCTGAGATACTTAGATACTTTCTTGATCTTTACTGTGTGTACTTTTAATTGTTGGGTTGATCAGTTGATAATCTTCCTTCTAAGGATGAAAAATGAACCTTTTCCTTTCTTTCTTCTGAGGAGATAAACTAATTGCTGAGAGCTTCATTACTTCTTTCCTAAGAGTGTGAAAGAGAACAAAAATCCTTCCCCAAAATCAAACCCATATGGGATATCGGGGAATATCAATGGAAGAAAAGTGGTACTTTGATAGCATAGGCTATTAACATGCTGGTGTTTGTCATATCCTTATAGCTGTAACATTAGATCTCTCTGATGAGAGGAAAACATGGTCAGAATCCAAACTGGAAATCCAGGAATGCAGTGTATGGCATGGTCCTTTACTGGAACACAATTCTATCAAAATGGAATAATCAATAATTGAGTATAGTTTGTATTAACGAGTTAATAAAGTCTGGGTTTTACAGATATGTTGCATTCAGAAGAACAATAAATAGTAACCGAGTGTCTTACAACCGTGAGAACCTCTGTAGAAAGGCACCTGTCCTCAGAAAGGGTGGAGGTCTGCCTGTATGTACTGAGAACTGATGCTCAAGCTCGATTTGTGTTGCCTATACATGCTAGTAATATATATTTCACTTTCTAACTTGTAATGGGATATTAGTTTCCATATATAAGTTGCATGTGTGCATTACAGGATTATGTAGCTTAATGTTCTAATAAGTCGGGATGATGTGCAAAACTTTGTTCCTAAAAAAATTAAAAATAAGTATCTTTCCTGCCCTCCCAGGAGGAATCCTTAATCACTCTGAGTACTTCATCACCATTTGCATGGCTTATCTATGAAGTGCCCAGCATGTGTTTTTATTTTAAAATATAGTTATGTGCTATCTCTCTCTCTCTGGAGATATTGAAAACCCACCTGGACGTGTTCCTGTGTGATCTAGTGTAGGTGATCCTGCTCTGGCAGGGGGGTTGGACTGGATGATGTTTCGAGGTCCCTTCCAGCCCTTGACATTCTGTGATTCTGTGTGCTGTGGCAAAACTGAAGGAGGTGGAGGAGGTGGCACTGAAAGTGGATTGCCTAGTTTACAGTTGAGGAGCAGGGAGCATAGCATGCAATCAAGTGTATTTCCAAATGCTGTTGTCATGGTCAACCTCTAGCAATGGGTGGTGGTGTCCTTCTTGTTGCTTGACGATGTCATATTCCCTATACATTAAGTACATCTGGTATATCAGGGTCTGCATTAGTTTTATTTCCTATGCTCTTCCCAGGATTGTGCTTAAATTCTTTTGTTGTCCCTTTTGCCATGACAACTATTATTACTACTGCACTTAAGTGATTATGAATTTTGGATCTTTGTAACAGCCTGCCGTGGTAGGCACTAAATTGTTGTTCTGATATACATGTGTCTTTTAGATAAAGCAAGTTCATGGCACTTCTGGACGTGGCACTTGCTGCTATTTTGTTTGACTATGGCTTGTACCTTCTCCATTCTGCAGTGTTGAACCCATTCTTTAACTTGGCTTTCTATGTTTGAAGTTATTGGAATAAAACTAATGGCATTGTGAATACATCCCAAATTGTTGCACAACTACATTTTTCTAGACGCTGTCCTACAAAGTGTTGTCGCTAAGGCAGGAAGTGGCTTGATGGCCAAAGGTAGTGGTGGCTTCAGTGATGGGAGGAAAATGTTGATGTTCTAGGCTTTTCCATACTAAACAAATGCTAACGTGCTGTTCAGGGGAATCAGTAATACGACATGTAATTAAACACTAAAAGATAGTCACAAGTAAAAATGCAATAATGAAATCAGAATCTAGCATTCAGTTCTCCATCTTTCTTCATAGTTTGTGGATGCTTAAAAATATTTTGTGTGTGTGTGACCAGTGATACTAAGTTTACTGATTCCAGTTTGTATTTTGAATACTACAAGGACCAGGTGTCGCTTTGGAGATTTTGGTACAAGTTTGCATCTGTAAATATTTCAATAGAATCTTTTATGTAGCTTAGCATATTAGGGCTTCAGTATAAATTAGGTGAGTTGAAGCAAAGTCTTGCTTTCATGTAGAATTACTTCATTAGCATCATTACGTTTTATGAGTATTTAATTCAAACGAGTTCATTTTGGTGTTTGTGAGAGGTATTACCTGCTTCTGGCTTTGAAGCCCATCATTTTTGCCTCTCCCCCCTTCCCCCTCCAAATTGTTCATAACAACTCATGATATTAATTTTGATATGCTAAGAAAATTATTGGGTACTCTTTTGAGGTTTTTTTTTTGAACACATAAGATCATTTGCTGTGTGATTCTTCAGTGCTTATTGGAACTGCACAGAATTGTTGGTGAAGAACATTCCATCTGCTGTCTAAGTGAACGTGTGCAAGTTGTACTCAGTGAGATTCGGTATTGCAAAATGTCAGCTGTCCAGAGTGCACATTAGTGAAGTGAGTCTTGTATTGCATCTTAGCCTAACTGATTTCAGCAATAGTAAATAACCACTGAAGCATGCACTGCTGTGCAGTCCTTCAGAACTTAAGTGTTCAGCGTAACTACTGTTTGCATGTGACCAAAATGGGAAAAGGGAGGTGTATACAAAGGAGTGAATTATAACAAAGAACACTTTCTGCTTCAGTTCTTGCTCAGAAAACATATGTTCAGCCATGCAGGCAACAGTTGGGGTAAAGACACACTGTAGGTTTGGAAACAAAAGGCATGTTCTTTTCTTGCATTCACAATGTTTTCAAACATATTCACTTGTTAGGGACTGGCCTGTCAGCTGGATCTTCTTGCAAGTGTGATTTCTTTTTCCTGACTTCTTTCTAAAGCTTTTTCCCCACAATGTTTTACACTTCATATAATCCACTATGCATGGTAGGCCTGCTTCAGTCTTTGTGCTATTGATGATTCAGAGGTGGAGGGGCCATGCTCTGGGAGAATGTGGCTAAAGGGTAACCTTTCGCTCACCCATACATCTGAAGATGCAAAGCCACTCTTATTCCAAGTATCTTGAGTGGTTCAGTTGCTCTTTCCTGATGAAATGGGTTATACTTCACCATTAGAACATTGCCAAACCGATTAGTACGGCAAACATATTTTGAAAATGTTCATCTTTATACTTTTTTCTTTGTAACTAAGTATCGAAACATCTTTCATCGGAGACCTATCATAACTGCAGTGAATCGTCCAGTAAAAAAGATTTATTTTTTCTTTCCCTCCACTGGAGATTCATTCACTTTTGGCATGCCAGAGTAACCAAAAATTACCTGGCCATTACTTCTGTTTGGATTCCTTTTCCTAAATATACGGTTTGAGACCCTAGTATAAATATGCTTAGATAGGCATAAAGGTAATGGTTATTTCCAAATAAGCTCTGCCTGGTTTAATTTATGACCTTTAAACTCGTATAGCTAGAAAATGTACTGCTTTAGCTCCACAGGTATAGTTAAATAGTACAATTTTGTAGTATAGACAAGACCTAACATTTCTTTGGAAATGTCTAAGTGATCTACTCTCTCTAAGTTTTTCTAGGTCGAACTACTCATCTATCAAGTCAGGTTTTCATCCTTTGTTGTCAGCAGTGAATGCCTGAAAGAGAGGCAGGGCTCCCTACATTTTAATGCGTGTATGCTTGCGTATAGAGCTTAAGCATATGTCTAACTCTAAGCATTCTACTGTATAATTGGGTTATGTACTCGCTTAGTTTAAATGTGTACCACTGAATATAATGGCAGGGGAAAATAGATAAACTTTGTGGCAATGGTTTCACACCAGCAACTTGAGCCTCCATTCCTTTTACCCTACAAAACTGCAAAAATAACATGTCTTTAATAAAATTTTCTATTTCTTTATTTAAACATAGACATAATATTTGACCTGGACAAACCGTTGTAATGTTGCAAATGGTCTGTCAATAGCCAGAGTGCTTATGGAGTTTTATGTTGTCTTGGGGATTATTCATGTATTCTGTTTGAGTATTACTAGTGTTAGCTGAATTCAGTAGCCTGGGAAGTTACCGCTGATGAATGTCCAGTGATTAGGATTTCCCACATAAGTCCCTACAGACCATCAGGATCATTTAGACAACTAGAAAATCCACCGACAAGAAAACTCCATGTAAATATTTTCTAATGGAAGGTGCCAGCAAATGCATCCTTGCCAATATATGTCAAAACTGCCAGAAGATCTGTGAGGATGGGGATTAACTTTTTAACGCTGTCATCTTAAGAGCCTTGACAGGGAAATGTTATTTAAACGTATTTTCTTTGACTACATATGACTGAAAAGATGTTAACGGTAGATAAAACTAATATAAAGCAGTTAATGATACTGACATATATTCCAAGTCTGCACCTTTTTCTTTTCATTGAGCTCTGTGTCAGACATCCTTGAGAATACTAGAGCTTTAAAATAAATTGTCCTTCCTTCTCAAATGAAATTCAATGATTTGTCTCCAGTCTGATAAAAGAAAGCATACACTAGTATATTGCTTCTTTTCAGGAATTTTTTGTTTTGTTTTATGGGCTCTTTAAAAGTAAATTATGTTTTAGATGTTACAGTGACTTCTCTGACTCTCAGGAAGAAAACAGTTAATAATAATTTCTTTCCTTTCAGCTCCCATGAGCCTACCTTCATTGTACAGTTTGCATATAACAGCTAGTAAGAGTAGAATGTAGTGAACCTTAAACAAATCTATTAGGATCACCATGGCAAGAAACTGGGAAAATGGCAGGAAAAACGAACAATGATTTTGTAAACCCTCCAAAGGTCAGAAAAAGGCTTTCAGTAAGTATGCAGAGGCTAGAAATCAAATCCCATTTCCTATCATAAGAAACCAGTTGTTTTAGCAGCAGTGGTTAATGTACTGTATGTGAAAGATTTAAGACTAGTTGGAAAGCTTTGCTTCTGTTTTATTAGGCTGCTATTGAAAAGCCAACAGCATAACTTCAACTAGGTGCTTTGAGATTTCTTAATGGGCTGTCAAGGGCAAGACACCAGGTCTGTGCTATACTAGCTCTTTCCTGTACATTAAAACAACAGGGGCCAAATGATCATATACAGAAGTATGAATTACTTGATGCTTTCTCTGTTCCATATGGTCAGCCATGTCTTTGGCAATTAATCATGTACAGAATCAGTTGAGTGCTCTCTGAAGCATTGAAGTCAACATTTAGTTGTACCTGTGCCAGTGGGGGCAGTGGGGGTTGCAAGCGTAAAATAGCAGGATGAAGAGCTGCTGGCGCCGGAGCCAGAGCAGCTGGCTTCTATAAACAACACTTTTTTTCCTCTTTACCCTTTTTTTTTCTTTCTTTTCTGTTTTTGTTTTTTTTTTTTTACTTTCTTTGACGAGCATGAGCCATTTTTCAATATCATCCAAAACACGAGGGTTGCTGAGTGAAACTGTGATATCTGGCATAGTGGATTAATAAACAAAAGGCAGAGAATTGGGTTTAATGTGCCCAAATTACTGAGTGATAACTTAAACCATTCTGGCTGCTTCCATTGTATCAATGAAAACAGTTGCATTTGCTCACATTTTAAATAAAAATTAAAAAAATAAAGAAGAAAGGAGCAGTGGTTTGTAACCAATTAGTAGCTTTTTTTATCACTAGAAGTTATGACATGTTCAATTAACATGGCTTAATAGATTTCAGGTTCTCTTTTTTTTTTTTTTTCCTTCTTTTCTCTGAAAGGCATACTATTCCAGTTCTACAGAATTTCACCAGGATAAATTTTCACTAGCAGCAAAATAAAGTCACAAGAATAACAAGGAGGATACAGAGTAACATTTAACATTTAAACCCAGCTTAAAGATTTTACACTACAGGTTTTTCTTTTCTGTATTAGTTATTGATTATTGAGAGCTGACTTCTATTTTAAAGTAGAAGTGGTTAGTAAAGATTCAGAAGCTTATCCTGTTTAAACTGGTGATGAGTAAATGAAATCTTAACTCAGAGTGAAAAATCTGATTTGTTGACCCAATAAAGTGGAACCAGGAGACAAACTGTCCCAAGTGCCACTTTAGTTCAGATGGGAGGCTAATTTGTTTGATGCAATACTAGGCTTCTTGTTTCCAGCTATATGATGTTTCTAACCTTAAGTCTGGCTCCTTAAGAGTCTGTATTGAAAGAAACAAACTCTGGCTTTAAAAGACTAAAAATGTACCAGTGTAGGGTTTGGAGTGTATAGATGTTACTTTTATTTTTTTTTGCTTGGAAGCATGGTGTGGCGTTCACCCAGGATAGGTGCAGTTAGGCAGGGTAGCGGCCTATTGGTGTTGAAATGGGTTTTGTTTGTTGGGTTTTTTTTAATTAGATACACAGCAGAAGAAACTATTGTTGTGGTCTTGTTACAATACCTGAGTTGGCTTTAACAACTCATAAAAGGTATCTAATTTTGAATGTGTATCCTGGGTGAGTAGTAAGACTTGTTGTAACAAGTCTCTATTCAGTCCCATATCACTGATATTTTGGCAGTAGGAATGTGAGGAATATTGGTCTCTTAAAACCTTATCTTAGTAACTTTCTTATAAAATAAAAGAAGATGCTCTGATGGCTCTTGCCTGATATGTCCACGGAGCACTAGATTTAGTTCTGCTGCAGTACCAGGAGGAAGGCAGGATTGGCTATATATATATATGTATATATATATATATATATATGCATATATATATCTGCATGCATATATAGTTCGGGGTTTTTTTGAGAGGTGGGTTTTGTGATGATTTTTAAAACAATACCATTTGGGATTTACAAGGGAATGCCCTAAATACATTAATAGATATGTAAGGAGAATTGGGGAAGATTTGCCAAAAAATATTAACAGCACTACTAGTTAGAGACACACGCTGGCCAATGAGACAAGTTGCTTCCCTCAAGTGATAAGCAGTTTGAGTAATCTCGTTGCTTAGGATGTCCAGGATATGTTTTTGCCAGCTCAGGAAGCAGGAGAAAGAAAGTTTCAACAATTGGTAAACATTACCACCCTCAAGAATCTCTGTGAACACAAGGATGAGATAAGACAGGCTGTAGGCCTGGTTACATTGTTTGTTTATTCTACTGTCATGTGGTCCGAAGTGTGCTGAAAAACACGGAGTCCGTGTTGAGTCCAGTTCAGAAATGTGAAGGTTTCACTCAGCGTTGGGCAAAGGGGGCCTCCACAGACAATTATCTGTCATTAAAGGACATTAAAAGAATTGAGGCAAAAGATCAGATTTTCTTTGATGGGACGTGCAACTATAGTGATGTTCAAAAGAAGGTCATTCCTGCCCTTTAGTGCAGAGGTGGTATCGGCTGGGTTTCTGATGGATTTTTATCAGTGTTGATGTGAGGAAATGGCTTTCCCAGCTGATAACATCTTTGACCGAGTTTCTTGAACCCTTGACCTTTATCAGTCAGGGTATATATTGAATCCCCCTGTTAAAACCAGATCCCAAAACAAGTTACGTAGAAAAGAAAACTTTCAAATGAATGTGTTTTATAATTTTATTTTACCCAGAATGCTGCTTTATTTGTTACGATTTGGGATTTTTATTAAGATTATAAGAATAACAAGTTATTAAGAAATGCCTCTCTAAAAGCTACATATCAAGCCCTGCACTTGAGTTCCAGGTAACCTTACTGCCCTCAGCACTCTTAAAAAACAAGTAAATCAGTTAAATTGTTATCTATTATTTTATGTTGCTTGATAATACTATTCTTCACTTCCAGGTAGCTGCAACTGTACTCACAGGGCTCAGTCAAGAAGCACTTGTGATGTCAGTGTCAAATGCTTGAGTTTGACTTGAACTGTATATGTCACCACATAAATGAAAGGTGTTAACATAAGGCTGGAGCAGTCTAATTGTTCTCTCAGTAAAAATTAACTTATGTTCAGTTGCCAGAATTATCGTGTTCCTGTAGGTGGAAGGGACTTGGTGCCAAAGTTGCAATTTGGCCAGGCCATTGGAATTCATGCAGAAGTATTATGCAGTTGAGAATGCTTGGAAGGATAGTCACCCATCTTTTTCAACTGATAATACTTCGTAATCACATCATCTTTTCATCAGATGTTAACTGCAGATTCTCTAGAAACTATCCGTTCTCCATGCTCACTGTTTTGGGAATCACTTATTTAGGGGATCTTGATGTCTGTTGCTTGCAAATAACTGTACTTTCAGCATTGTGAGGCAAAGCAGCGTTAAACTGGGGGCTTTCCTGTAGTTGTGGAGAGAAGCAAACTTCTACAGCATTTTCCTATTCCATTGTTGCTAGTAAGTCCATCCAAGGATTCTGAAAGGAAAATCCTGCTGTGTTGTGACCTAGCTGTACAGCTACAGTCAGATCACCCTATAAGTCAGAGATAAGCTTTAGTTACAGTGACATGTCAAGTCTTGTATGTGGTAAATATAAAAGTTAAAGCCTTAATGGGTATATTTTTTTTCTGAATGACAAGGAGTGTTAATTTAAATCAATTAAAGAACGTACATCTCTTTATCTCACATATGTTCTCACATGCTGAAGTCCTCTATCAAATCTTGCTTTAAACTGTCCAGCTGCTGGAAGTGAGACAGATCAGGATTGTTGAAACTGGTGGATATTAGAGCTTGTGGAAAAGATGTTGTAGGTCAGTGCAAGGGAAACCCATGTCAGGGAGTCCTTATCTGAAAATGCTCTCTGGCTTTTTGTTTGCTTTGCAATGTCAAAGCAGGGTCAAGAATGTGATCTGTATAGACAGAGTTTTGAACATTTTGGGTTTTTACAAGAAAATGTCCTTTTTGATGTATAAGTCCCATATGACAGGGTAATGCCTTTTGGTAGGCCAACCGATAGAGCTGGGGAGGAAGATGCTGTTTGCTCTTTATCATCTGTTGTTGCTGTAATAATATTATTTTCTGTCTCTGAACCCTGTCATGCTTGTCTCTTAGAAGCACCATGGCGGTAGCAATGTTACTGTTAGTTTACACAGTTTAAGAAGTTTATAATCTGCATATTCATGTTTCTTATGGAAAAGAACCAATATGTTGGACCAAGGATAGGTCTTCCTGTTTTCACAAACTGAAGATAACAACCATTTATCTCACAGAATCCCAGAGGAATTTGGGTGGGTGTAATACCTATATGATGTTGAGGAGGAGATGGCAATATGCCATGTCTTTTTGTCACATTGCTCCTATAAGAGAGGCCATGCTGGAAGTAGGAATTGCAGCTCTCGGTGATGTTTGCATTGTGTTTGCAAACTCACTTCCACAACTGCTCATGTTGAAAACACATTTTTTGCCTCCTTTTCTGGGAGGGGGGTGTGTGTGGTGTGGAACCTAAAGAAGGCCAAGTGGACTTTGATTTGCAGAGACTGGGTATCATCCTACTCCCCAAATAACCTAAATCTGGCTTGTGTGTGTATATATATAAAAGCAATTTTTAATTTATTCCATAAATGAAACAAGGTAGAGTTTTACTACTTGTTTATTTGAAATAATTTATGATAAAGAGAACATGGGGACATGAGCAGAAATTCCTTTCAGAAGATGCCATACAAACAGGTATTTTCTTGTTTAGCTGCATCAAGGATTAAAGGGGAGGGGGAAATCCCCTAAATGAATGCTGTATTGAAGGGAACATTTCTGATGTGATTTGATACCCCCCCAAAAAAATTATTTAGAAAAGAAAATAATTATGTCTTGGGAAAATGAGAGCTAGAATGCACAATGTCTTCTTGTGTTACTTAAGGCAATGAGATTTTAAGGTTTACCTTATGTGCCATGTATATTGATTAAATACCAAATATATGGTGGCCATTTCTAACCATCATTTACTGTATTGATTTGTCAGCAGTGGAACTGTAATAAAAAAAGCTATTGATTTACTGTCCTTATTTGCTTATGGAGTTTTCATTAATTTTACACATTGTTTCCTATTTCTAGATTATTATTTTTATGTTGTTTTTTTTTCCCTTTAAGACAAGCCTGCTCCTCTCTGAAGTTGGAAAAGAGAAACAAATTGAAGAACAAGGGAATGAAACCATCAGTTGCATCTTGCTTGTTCTTATGGAGCGGCAAAGACTGCGTAAGGAATGGACAGCAAGGTGAGAAATTTTTGAAAAAACAGTAAGATAATAGAATTAGAACAAATATATCAAATATACTCCTGTAAACCCCCAGAGGATGGGAGGCACAAGTTGATGTTTTAAAAAGAAATTAAAAACTTTTGCTGTTCAAATATTATTTTTCACTGAATGAAATAGTCAGTGTGTCTGCTTCTGCATTCTGAGTTACTTTGTGGGGTAGAAAGCTCCCTTGCTGTGTCTTGGTAATAGCTGGATAGGCAGCACTCGTATTGAGGACTGGTATCACCTGTTTTTCTTTGTAAAAGTGTATGCTACTGAAATGTAGTCAGATGAATGCATTTCAGAAATTACATGTTTCTAGTTCGTTCAGAAGCATGTAAACTCAAAAAAATTTCCACCGTGTGTCCTTCTTTTTAGCTTGTAAATGAGTTCATGTCACCTTTTTTCACATCTATTTCTAAAAGCTATAGATTTATACACAGTAGTCTCTTATTATTTATTATTATTACCTATAATGTCTCTTATTACTTATAATAAGTATCTTACTACTTACTATTACTTATACATATGCAATAGTCTCTTATTACTTCTTATTTATGATATTTACATAAAATACATGTCTGTGAAACTTTTCTACCAAAGGTACAGCTTTCCTTTAAAACCAGGAAATGTCCTATAACTTATAATTAAACTTAACTTACAATTAAATACAGGAGGTTTTTTTTTTTTTCTTAACTTACAATTAAATACAGTTTTGTTAAGTAATTAACAAAATCTCCCAAGAAAAAAAATTTACTTATATAGAAGCTTTAGATAAAAAATAAGCATTGTTACAAAGTAGCAATTATTATACAAATTAGTGGCTGTTTTATAAGTTTGTGTTCTGAGGAGTATGGAATGTTTGTACACTAATCACTAAAGATCTCGGAGTGGAAAAGAGTTTAGTAAGGTGGATGTACAATATTGTTTGTATTATTGCATGGTTTTTGTTTCTTCCTTTTTGAGGAATTTAAGGCATTTTTCTGTTTGGTTGGCTTTTTTGCTTACCATGACCATGCTTACAAAATAACGCAAATGGTTTAGCAAACCATTTGGAAACAGAGGAAATCACTTAAGGCTTTTCCACTGGACACGTGTCTTTCTGGTGAACCAGAATAGAAAGCTTCCTAGAGATAAGAAAGGAATTATCAGTTATAATGAGTGGAACATCTTTTTAGAGTTTATTTCGGCAATGATTTCATAATGTACGTAGTCCTGAGGAATCATGGCAATGGGGACTCATTTAAAAGTGATGTGGGCTACAGTGTTTCTGACTTCTGCTGCCTGCTCCCAGTGTAATCAGAGGCCAGGGCCAGTGCTGCAGTTGTAGACACAGAGTAGTCTGACACAGAAATGCTGGAGCTCTTGGGTGGGGGTGGGGAGAGGCATAAAGAGACAAAGTGCAGGCATTCTTAAAACTAAACCCCTGAAAGAAAATTTCAAGAGCATTGTGCCTTGAAAGTACTGAAAGAAAGTGTCCTTTGAGTATTAAATATCCATAATCCTTTTTCTTTCCATTTGATGTTTCCCATTCCAGTGACCTATCTGAGAGTCTCATCCATATGATCTGCATAAACAGACTGTTACCGTACACCTCACTTTACTTCTTCAAAGCTTCAGCTAGATGTCTGGAATGAAGCGCTGACTGTGGTAGCTATCAAGCATACGGTGGTGAAAGTTATAAAACGTCCGCCGTGATACTAGCAGGGCTGCCCATGTTTTAGAGATCAGTCTATTGTGTACCTTGGAATTACATGAGAAAAATGTGCTTGGACGGGAAATAATTAGCACTTGTCAAAGGGCAGGCAATAGGTTACAGTATTTTACTTTCAACAGGCTATCAGGGGATCAGCTAGATTAGATAATAGAATTTTTTTCCTCTGGAAGTTAAATACAGATGACTCTAATTACCTTACATTGTGCATTAGAGAGCACATTATGAACAGTACAACTTCAAGAAATTCAGGTCAGTGAAGGGAGGGCAGCTGGCAAAAAACTTTACTCTGCACTTGGTCTTTGTAGAGTTATGTAGGCATTCTGTTCTTTCATGGGGTTTATTTGTCATTGACACCATAAAAATATGTGCTGGGAACTGTTAATACAAACTGATTGAATTTTTAGAAGTTCAGAGAAAGGCATATGAACTGTTTCAGTATGTATCTACTTGGATAAAGCATGTCCTTGCATTATTTGCTTTAAGTTGTACCAGTTTTTCTGCATATTAATGAACTACAATTACTCTTCAATTTATTTTTTTCTTCTTTCAGCTCTGTAGCCCAAAACATGTGGTAGTGCACCTAGTGTTATGGTTCACTGTTTTGTGTACTTTTGGCTCAAAGATGTCATCAGTATCTTAAGTATCTGAGCAGGTCTTCCAGGGATTCAAGTTGTTCTCTGTTGAGTGGTAGTGGTCCAAAATACTTCAAGTAGAACGTAGTGAATGTTCTCAAAGTGTTAACAGAAACGGTCCAGAGTTTCTAAAGCCCCAGATTTGTTTATACTGCATGATTGTGCCTGATGGACAGGTTGTTATAGCTGTTAAAGAGCTGCTCTAGCCCTTTGAACTGACCCCTTCTTGACCTCTTCTTATTGAAGGTCACTGTTCAGCTTATAAAGTAGGAGGAACCTTAGATTCTACTGTAACAAATAAAAGGTAAAGGGAACAGCTGTGAATTTTGGACTAACTACGCAAACCTGTACAGGCTTTTTAGGGTCACTGTATGATAATGAAAATTGTTACCAAATTATATGGAAATTTAACAGCAATAGTGGGAAAGAGAGGGTGGGGTCTAGTGCATTGGGTTTGATAAATGAAGTGTGAAGGTACCCATCTGGCTCTAGACAGCCCTCTTTTTCTCTACGAAAGGGAAACATTTAAAAATAACCATGGTACATCTAGAATCAATGACCCATACAGAGAGCTGGAATAGATCAAGATTTAATGGTGGCTGTGGAAGAAATTATCATTTGAAAAGTGAGACAAAGGATGAAAAAGTACAGTTCAATATCTGCACCTGATTCATTTTCAAAAAAGGCCTTAATATTTTTACCCCACTGATGCTATTGACATCTTTTATTTTACTGTTTAACTAGAACCAAATCAGTTGTTGTATCATAAAGAAACAGTTTGGCAAAAAAAAGAGAACATTGCACTTTTCCTGATCAGTAAATGCCCAAGAGAACTGGACTGTAGTACAATAAAAATTGTATCTCTTATTTTCTCCTGACAGAACTTGTATCATGTTATAATACTATTGCCTTTAGTGCTTGCATGGATTATTTTTTTTTTTTGCTATATTTTTTAGATAGATACATTTACTGCCAAACTAATAAGTCATCAATAAATCACCAATAGATTAATTTAAAGGATCATGTTTAAATGCATTGAAACTATTAACTGCTAGGAAAAAAACATGGTTAATTAAGCCATTACTAAACTGAGTCTTTTTTCATGCAAAAATTTATTAGTCTAAGATGGTTTTACTATGATATAGACTCCAATGTCCATTTCACTATTTCCCTGAGTGAAATTGCACATTTAGGGGAAATTCAGCCAGGGAAACAAAGTTTTGAAGAAAGGCATAATAGAGTGGAAAGTTTGACAGGAAAAAATAAAATAATTTATGATAGCTGTATTTTAACTGGTATGCTACTTAACCAAATTCTGAAATCTTGAGTTGTCTGTAGGTCATCATGTAATCACAAATTGACATACTGAAAACAGAATAAACATTCAATAAATAATTTGGATCGAAGTAAACACAAAATTCTTCTGGTTCATGAGATAAACAGCAGAAAAGTGTTAATTGATTATATCTTGAAAGAATCAATAGCTTAAAACCTTGCCTCATTGAAATAACACAATATAAAAAAAAAAAAAATCTCTTTTATGAGGTCATTCTACAACCCATAACATTTTGTACATCACTCTGTATTTTTATAATTGCTATATTCTCCTATCTTTGCACAACATTTCAAGAGTGAACCTCTCACTCATGGCAAATTGTGTAAGTTTCAGGTCAAGCTTGAGCTATAATTCCTCGGAATTTTTTGCCAAACCCCTTCTTAAATCTCACAATTCTGACATAACAATGTAAAGGTATGTGGTTTGGTTTGGTTTTGTGTTGTTTTTTTCTAGTTACAGTGAATGCTTATCATACTAGTGAGGTAGTCTTGCCTCTCAGCAGTGAAATCTGGATTATTACGTGGAAATTGATATAGGAATTTAAATTATATAGTGTGGCAGTTGAGTCCTAATCTGTGATATGGATGTTCAGTTCTACAGTAAGAACAATGAAGAATATGAGAGTGGAATCCTAAACCAGTATGCATGCTAAATGAGATACAAACAACAATATTTTTATAGATTTTTTTTTTTCTGGCTTGAAGAAAAAGTGACTTTCTGTTTTCTTGCACATTACTTAGTGATGTTGACATGAGGAAGGAACATGTTTCCTTCTGTAACAGAAGAAGAGTTCATGGGCTAAGAAGTTAAAACATAGGCTTTGACAAAATTAGAGCAGGTTTTTTTCCTTCTGTCACAGACTGTATTTTTCAGGACCTCACTAAATGCTATTTTTTAAATGAAATTTGGTAGTACCAGTTCAAAGACTGGTTGATAAATACTGAAAATTTTACACTCTCCCAGGCCTGCTGAGATGATAAATACATAAAATATTGTGAACTCCTCAGAAATTACCACAATGTTCCAAATACTTAACAGACAAACTGCAGAGGTATCAAAGTCTGTCAGGGAGTGGAGGCAAGGATTTGGATTGTTTAAAATTTCTGTGGTTGTTTTGCTTAATATTAAAAGGATGGATTTTTTCCCATCTTTTCAATATTCGTGTTTTGTGGTTGTGGGTATACTCTTGAAAAGAAGAAAATTAAATTGTTTAACACCCAGTACATAACCTAAATGACTTTTTTAGAAAGTAAAAGTACATTGTGACTTAGATAGTAATGTTGGATACTTTAAGTAAATCAGGAAGGTACTTTGAGGCAGACTGAAAACCAGCCTTGCAGCTTTCACATGAAAACACTGCGACTTCAATGAAGTTGTCAGGTCTCTTGCTGTAGTTATGCTTAGACATCAGCTGTCTTGACTGACCTTTGACTTTTTTCCAGTTGCTTATTACCAGGCTTCTTTTGCTTCTTGTGACCCTTCCTGTTTTCCGCCTCTGTCTTTCACCTGTGTTTCTTGTACTGAGGAGTCTTTGAGGCAGCCAAGCTGGGGATCAATAGGTACAACTACTCTACAGAACAATGGAAATACTTCTTGATTAAATGCTGCTGTTTAACCACCACTATTATTTCCTTTGAAACTGTCTTGACCCTTTAACCTTGAAAGGAGTTTGTTTACAAGCTATGGCTACTTACAGAAAATGCTGCTTCTTACCTTGTGATGTCACTATATACACAGCAGATATGGTGCAGAAAATGTTATTTGCTGTAGGGACGTAAACCAAATGGGCAGTCTAGTAGAAGTAGCAGAACTTGAGCTCTGTGCTTGGCTTTTGTGTGTGTCAGACTCTTTCATTAAGGCCCTTTGTATGGATTGTACACTTGTGAGGGTTTACTTCATCATTTCAGTTTAGTTTTAATGCTTCACTTCTGAAAACAATATAGAGATGCAACGTCCTATACTTGAATAATTACTGAATCAATATTCTTTGATGGTTTACTTTTTTACTTTTATGCTTCTTATGTTAGATGGATTTTTTTCAAAAGATTATTTGGTGATACTTCCGAAGCTGACACAAATTTGGGCCTACTTATAATGCAATTAAAGTTTCCAAAACAAAAAGTGATAAAGAATTTTCCCACTCTATCAGACTGCGTTAGATGATGACTTTTCTTTTTTTTTACTTTATTTCACCTGGACAGGCTTTTAAAATCAGCACAGGTGACATTTCTCTATTTATGTAAGCTTTCGTGACTGCAGTACAAGAAACTGTTGTTGTTTTTCCAGTGGTTTGACAATGATTTGCTCACTACCACTGGGAGATGCGAATGCTGGAAATAGAGACTATTGCATTTCCAGGCTGTAGGATACTGGAATTTGAATAGATCACAGAGGTGACAAGTTTATAATCTGTGGAGACAGCGTTAGCCACATCATCAGACAATTGCACCACAAAGTAACAGTTGTTGCAGCTGTCATCATTCCTGTAAGAGGGAATGGTGTCTGCCAGAGGCAGGGAAAAAAGGAGAAAAGCTGGGAGAATTCAGGGTGTTGCAGAGTACTCTCTAGCTGCCCATATTAGCTAAAGACCTGGTGATACATACTAGGGATAAAGAATGACTGGTCCAGAGAATGAAAAAAAAATCATAGATTTGTTTTGCTATATCTACTGAGGCTTCTTTCTTCTGCAATATCAATCCATACTTTCCTTTGCCTTCAGCAAAATGTGCCAATGTCATGCTATGTACCATGTCCATAAAACTTCTCGCAAACTTAATATCCCCTAAAACTTTGTCTAACGCTAGCCATTAAAAATTAAGAGTCTAAAGATGGATTTCTTTCTTCTATAAAATAATAGAAGCCTTATCCAAACAGGACTTCAGTGGTGGTGGTGGAAGTACCATTATTGTCACAGCTTTAATTGTCCTAAAGATGAATTAAATTAATTTAATTTGGAGGATCTGAGTTAAATAATCTATATATGTTACCAACAGAGAAAAAGCAGAGGGTTTACCTAGCCAAATGGTGTGCTCATGTCATACTATGATGCATGAGTGAGCAGGTGCTTACATAAGTGTATGACTTAAGTCTTGAATGCTGTCAGCCTTATGTTATTGAAGTTTTTCTACATATATAGAACTTGATGGCTGCAGGGATTGGTAATGAAATACAAAGCCTTTTGTTTTCACATTAGCAGTTTAAATATAGTTCAGGTAGATAGTGCCAGAGATCATTCCCATTGAGTATCTGTGTTTGATGGCCTAGGTAAAATGTATTGTTTCTCCAACAACCTAGTCAGGTGTATACATCACATAAAGCAACTGTTAGACCTGACACTAACTGGTACCCTGGCAGGCATTTTTGGGGCAGCCAAAATTGAATGAATGTAGAAACTGAGTAAGATGCTGTCAGTGCTGTAAGAAGTCTGGACCATGGTTGTGAAGTGGTGAGAAGCTGATGATTATCCTGACTGACTATGGGCAGAAGGAGAATGTTGGGCTGTTATGTCACTCTGCAGTTTACTTGCACTAAAAGTTATGGTAACATAAACAGATAATCATATACTGGTGAGAGCCATGATAAGTTGCAGGATAATGTCAACAGCACTGAATGAGAGGGAAGTGCAATCTACTGGGAGGTCAAAGAATGGGTTAGAGATGTTTCAACTAATCAGAGAAGCTAAGATAAGCTGGAGAATAGAATTAGATTTACTTGCTTATTTTCACTACTTATGAGATCTTTGGGGCATTTTAACAGTTTAATTTGGCAATGTAATTTGTTCTGTTTATTTGTAATAGTAGCAGAAGAAAATCCTACTGTAACTTACTTGATTAGCATAGCCAACTGAGAACGCTTGTAGGTGTATGTAACCCCAATTTACTGATAATTCACGATACTCATATTTCTATGTTGCTCTATTCTAGAGATTATCCAGCCTGAGTTGATGGTAGAGCAGATAGGATTCATGGGTGGAAGGGTGTTAAAGTGACATCAGTGACATAATTAGAAATTGAGATAAATAACTGAAACATTAAAAGGTGTCTTGAGATGTATCAGAAAGATTAACTGAAAAGCTGGCTCTCAAAATGTAGGGTTTGGGGGAGAAGCTAAGAACAGGCTAGGTTATCGACTATTACAGTAACGGCAGTAATACTAGGAGAAAAGCGCGTTCTGTTGGAAAATGAGAGTTCTGAGAATTTTAAAGGCTACTCATAAGAGGGTGTTCTACTCTTTCTTCAGGGGTAAGCTGGATGGATACGTTAGTTATGCCCACAGATGTGCTGGAGTTAGAGTTAGCCCTAAATTATGTATTTTTTGTACAAGTTTAGACAATAATCTTAAAAATTTTGCCACTTTTCTTTAGGTAAGTGAACATTTTCTCATTTTTATTTTCTCATATTTACTAATGTCAATGTTTGGTCTCTGAGTTCTGAAAAATATTCTTATCAGAATTATTATTGACTACTGAATAAAGGCAGATTTGGACAAGTGCTTGGGACATGTGATGTAATCAGTGTAACCACTCCAGTGTAGAGGACGTGATAGCTGTACAGCATGTTTATTGTAAGGCACAATTTACTATGTATAAGGTCTAATTTTTTTTCTTTTTATTAGTCTATCCTAAAAGCATTTGATGTATTTGCCCTTCCTTTTGTATTTGGAAATACGTATGATCCCAAAATTCAGATGTGTGCATTAGGGTTTGAGGGGAAGGTTGCAGGAAGGGAAGGGAGGAGAGGAAAAGGATTTGAGAGGTGAGAGGGTGCAATGTTACAGAAGATTTTAACTGTTTTGCTTGCCTGTAGGTGACACTGTTGCATCATTTATCTGTACGTTTTCACATATCTTGTCTAGGGACAAAAAAAATAATTAAAAAAAAAAAAAAAAAAAGTACCAGAAACAAAGTCATCTCATTAAAATAATTTGAGAGAGATTCAAATAAATACATTAATGATTCTTTAATCATTGGCTAGAGAGTAGAGTCTTAAATACAGGTAGATGAATTGCATGTTCTCCTTCTCAAAGATGGCAGCAATTTATCATAGTATTTCTGATTAGCTCACCAGTGTTGCATCTTCAGTTCAGTATTCCCTCAACAGGCAAGATGCTAAAAGGATTGTTCTGCATGTTTCTAAAGACTAGCGCAATAAACCATGATGATAATACACTGATAAAAAAAAAAAAAAATCTTAATTTGCTGCTAAGTTATGGCAATATAAAGTTAAAATTTTTTCTTTGCTCAAGTCATTTAAATTAATAATGTACGCCATTAAGTGAAATCTCACAGAGGATTTTTTTTCTTCTTTGCCATTAAGTATGCCGGCTACAGAGAAAATGAAATATTCTATGAGGCTTGAGCAATCATCTATCTCTAAGCTACAGTGTGCCTGCTGCCAGATGTTCAGGTGCTGGTGCTGCTGCTTTGACATGTATATCTCTTCCAGGCAAAAAAACAATATATACATCAGTCCAGGTGCAAGGTGGCCTTGCCAGCAAACCTGCCGCCTCCTAGCTGTGACACTCATCCACTCCCCGTCAGAATGTGTACGTTAGAAGGGGATTGTAATTAACCCCTGGAAAGCATAGGTTTCACTGAAGTGATGTGCACAGTAATGATATTGTTAGCTTCCTTAATTTCCAGTTTCACCATCAATTATGCCATGTGTTTCATCCAGTTGGTGCTACCCTCCCAGTGTTAATTATAACCTACAAGACTGTTACAGTTAATTTTATGGCAAGCATATTGTCTCTTCAAGGCTCCACAGCAGCTCATAAATTATCTTGAAGGTAAAATGTAACTTGGGGAACTAGTTATGAAAATTCCATCCATCTCGCTTAGGAGGTGCAGCTGCTACTGTCAGCTGCCTCACTGCTGCATTGTGAAGGAATTATGGTGGGTCAGGTTTAAGAGGCTAGGCCCAGGCTGTCACTGAGGAGAAAGGCTGTCCTGGCCCTGTCAGACAAGTACCTTCTGCCAATCCCTTGTGGTTTCACTTTGCAGGCAGTAAAAGGCAGGCAGTGCAGGTGGATAGTCCCCAAGCTGTCTCTATTCATTACTTTACAGAAACTTCTTTTAGGTAGGCAGGTACGGAGACCTTTTCACTGTTGTCATAATGTTAGGCATCATCTGCAAAGTGCAAGATAGATAACTCTATAAATAACTCGCTGTTCTGCTGGGCTGGAGTAGTGGAGAAGGGATGATTAGCACCGTAGACGCACATGAAATAGCTCGCTGGTTTGTAAAATGACTGTTGGTTTAATTGTAGCAATAGCTTGCTTTGGAAGAGCACATCTGTTCACTTTTCATTTCGCATACAAAATACAAGGAGGTGCAATTTCACTGTTAAGTAATTTGCGTTGGAGTTCCACATTAAATAAATTAGCATGGGTTTATATTGGAATCATTTACGACATCTGTGTGTGTGTCCTGTTTGGGTTTTTTTGCTGAAGGAAAGGCAAACACTCATTTCCTTTAAATGGGGGGTGGGTGGGTGTGTAAAAATAAAGCAGCCCACTGCTCAGAACAATAAGCTTGGCATTCAGTGTTATATATATTTTTGTAGTACACTTGTATTATTACTCTAATGCCTTATTCTACTCTTTATAGTAATAATACAGGACTACCATAGAAATATAATGCTTTATTCTGCCATCTCTTCCTTTAATACTTTGTATATCAATATTTTTAAACATTAGCAGGCTTTGGGTGATCCTTTAAGAATGAAACACAAATACAAATTAAATTTCCTGAGTGTTTTTTTTTTTTCTTCCAGTATTTTACCTTTTGCAAGAGCTTCTGTGTTTACAGTTTTGACTCCTAACCTCATTTACAGCTGGGAGGGCATATGAGAAGGAACACTGAAAGCTGATACTTAACACATTTCCATAGGCAACCACTGTGCAGATGTGAATGTACAAGACCCATTGTGAACGAGTAAGTGTTGCCAATTCAATTGAGAAGAAAATGAATAAACACAATAATGGAAACCAGCAAGGATAATGCATCTACACATATATTGTTCATTTGTTTTGACAGTCTTCCTTTAATTTTAATTATTTTTGATCGTTCATTATATAGGGGAAAAAAATAGCTCAAAATAATGCAGACTTTGTAAATTGAACCTCTTCTATGTTTACAAAGTGGGAGGAAAAGGCTGATCAGAGAGTGCAAATTAGTACACTTCTACTGTATGTTCATTATTGCTTCTCCCATGAAATTTACAGTAAATGTACTTTGTGATATCTTTTAGAGGTCCATTCTTTTCCCAGAGGCAGTGATAAACACTTCCATGTATTCAGAGAAGAAGCTCTTAAGTTTCAACTGACCAGAATCCTCTTATTTCTGTCTTTTTAGTCTATTCAGAGGGAAGCTGTGCATTAGGCACAGCCTTGGGCAAAGTGAGGTGTAAAAACAGGATTGCCTCAAGAGTAGACCCAGAGGCATTGCTTCTCAGCAGTAGAGTTCCTTCTTGGCTTCATCCTTTCCTTGTCTCCCACAGAAGAGAAAGGGGGGAAAAATTGTGACCGTTTCTAGCACGTACCATTTAATGCACAGATGCTTCACCTGGTTGTCTATGTTATTATCTCCTACACTGTAGAATGTCAATTGCTGTACAGAGATTATCCATCATTATTGCCAAAGCAATTCTTCCGTTGTGGGGTACTTCTGCATCCTAACGGGTAGTATCTGCAGTTGCTATGGTATAGTTCTCACTAAATATTTGATGAATTTTTGTAGGTGGAGGTGGCTGGGGACAGGGAAGAAGTCTGAGAATTTTGATGTCCCACACTGGTTTCTAATGGGATAAGATGACTGCCAAGTGTCCAAAAATGCAACATTTATTTTGCTTAAAGTCATGTGAAAGTATCTGGATTATCATTGTTATCATCTCCTCTCAGGTTGATTCTACACAATTGCAATATTGCTGAGTTCAAGACCTCAAACTCTTGATTTAAGTTAAACTGAGAAGAGAATCAGGGAACAGACCCTGGTAAATACCTTTCACATTTTCTTGTGATGGAATCTCGGGCTTCTGTATTGTGACACTGCTGCAAAAGATTCATCCTATTGGAAAAATCTTTATGGTTTGTAATTTGGCACATAAAGTGGTCATTACCAAAGTAACTCTCTTTTAAATAGGAGATATCTTCTTGTGCATTGAATAAATAAACCTTTTTTTTTTCAGAATAAAGTGACTTTGTTTCTTGGATCATGGCCAACTTCAGTTAGAAAAACTGCACTTGGGAAATAAATTAGCTATGTGGTGTTGCTTTTTTTTTTTTTTTATTTTTGGAAGATGGATTAAAGTAGCTGTAAAATAGCAGGAGAGAGGGCAATTTAAGAGTTGGATCCAGACAGCTCAGTTCTTTTAGATCATCAACTGAAGAAGAAAATGAATTTTCAAAATAGCCTCAGTATTAGATAGTCATTAAAGAAAAAAATTTGCAAAAAAGGGATTTTTATGGCTTTAGTGTCTTACTTAGGACACTCAGAATTTATTTTTTGTTGTAAAAGAAGTAATTTAAAAGAACACAAATGAAATATGCTTGCCAGTTAAGCGCACTATCAGCCAAACGAGTTTTGTAGCTCAAATATATGTAAATATCAAAGGGATTTAAATCAACGATCTGTTGCACAGATCATTGTTGAAGCTTGGTGCCTCAAAATGTATAAATAAAAGAAATAATAATTTTTAGTATTGTTGTAACAGGAAAATATGGTTTTTTTTGATTTCTGCTTGTTAATAGTTAATTAAAAGTTCCAGTAATGTGGGAGGATCTCTGTGCATGTTGAATCTTGTGAAATCCATGGAGCACTGCATGCAGCTGACCACTTGCTCATTGAATTTGCCCATGAAAACAAGTTATCACTACTGCTTATCTCTCTTACTGTGTTCAACTATAGTATGTTTTGCTGCAGAATAGTTTCTTTTATTTCACAATATTCCCATACATTGCTCTTTGTTACATTGAGATGGAAAATCACCATTCACTGTCATTTCAGGGCCTTCTGATCTATTTGCTGTCCCTGTGTAAGAGAGCTGTCTTATAATTTACCTTGGGTGAGAAGTTTAAAACTAAATGAGGACTGCTAGACTTCCAAAATTCTATGCCAATTTAACTGTGTAATTAAATAGACATGATTAAGAAGCATCATGATGATATCTATTTAGTTTCTGGCTCAACAGAAGCATTAAACAAGATCATCTGAAGAATGTATATAGTCTCTTTAAAGGAATATAGCTTGCAACAAAGTAAATACCATGACTTACATGATTGAATTTTTGTGTGTTTGAAGCGAGTATACATCTGACTTGCAGCATGAATTTAGGTCCTCTTGTCATTAGTCCTTCAGTTTAACTTTGCACGCAAGTGCTTTGTTAGAAAGACGTATTCTTACTTTGATGGATTTGGACTATATTTAGAGATTTCTCTCCACAATGTCCTTCGGTAAAAGGAAATCCTCTTGGTCTCGGAGTGTTTTAAAACAAACCAAAAAAAATTCCCTAAAACAAATTAAAAAAAAAAAATCAAGTAACCTTGAACTTTATGAAGTATCTACATTTATGAAATACATAACTTTTCTTTTTGTCTCCCTTGAACATATAAGCACACACATTAGCATGCTAACATAGTTGCTGATCTTAAAAAATGCTGGCTGACCTTTTCTGCACGCTCTTAATTGCAAATTAATATGGAAAATAGCAATACTTCAGTTTTTACTGATTTTTATTTTTATCCTACAAAAGAAACTGCAAGAAAGTAACATACTGTCAGATATCAATAGAAAAACATTTAATTTTTATGTTTAAGTGTACAACTTTTTTAAATTTATCAATTATGAGGTGCAATTGATGAGTATAAAAAAATAATTGTTTGCCTGCTCATTATTTTGATCAAAGTGTGACCTTTATTTAAGCATATTATTTTTCTGTGTCACACACACACACAAAAAACCCAAAAAACCAAAACCCACACACCAAAAACCAACCACACAACCAAAAAACCCACAAACCCTACAAGATTTATTGGCATTTGTATGGAAAAATTGAAAGGATTTTCATGTTTTGCAAGAAACTTAATACATTCACACAGATGGCCCAGCTCAGGTGTGATTTTAATTATGAGATAAAACAAAGCCCAACACAGTAGGAAGTGGTCTTAATAAACGGCCTGAAGCTTTTGTCTTCATGTGTCAAAAAGCCTTTTTATTGCATGATGAATTTTTTTTTGCTAGCTGTTTCTAAATATGCTTAAAAAAAAAAAAAAAAAGGACTTCTAAAGTTCACATGAAATCTTTTGGTCAAGTGAAAGATAAGATTTTTTTTTTTAATTAATATTATTTTTTTTCCCATTTATTTTTCTTCCCAGTAAGTTTAGAGTTCTGCTGGCAAATGATAGGGGAAAAAAAAAACCAACCCCAAAAAAACATTAATAAGAATCAAACATGCAAGGATACAAATGCTTTCCTTATAAATAAGATAATTTTCTAATTAAGAGGTTGTCAATTTTTGTTGGTGTATCATGTTGCTTAGTAGTAAGAAAACCTGAAAATTTGTTAAACATGGCTTAAACCATCAGAATCTCTAAACCATCAGAAAAGAATATTAATTTAAACCTAGCTATGGTATTTGACCTTCATTATTAAAACACAAATAGTATAATCCTGTTGTTAAATATTACTAATAAATTATAATAATGTTGTACTGTCCCTTAGTGGGGAATTATGAGGACCTCATGTTAGGACCTCAGTGTCCTGACATAGTTAATTATCCATAGATGATGGTTTTCAGTAGTAGCTGTTTGGAACATCACAACCTCACTGTTAAGGGCTTAATAAATATTTGCAGACTCAGGTGCAGAGCACCTACGTACTCCTCCACAGAAGCAAACAGCTGTGGTTTCTTTCCTGTGCTATACATCACATACGATGTCTCATTTGTTGTGGCAAACCTAATGGTGCACATGGCAAGCTTTATGTCCTACATTCTTCTCTGGTTATAGCTTTGTTGCAAATATGCTAACTTATCTTTCATATGTCATTTGTCTTAAAAAAAAAAATTAGAAAGCTGAAACTTCTGGCGTTCATTACTTGAATGCTGTGTATATTAATAAAATTATTTAAAACTTCATTTTAGAATGTACAACCACTATCACCACTGATACTGGAAGGTGGAAAACTAACCTGATGGTTCACAGTTGAATTCTGTATCCATGAGCTTACTTTTAGGGGGCAGTTATTTGTAACAATTGTTTCAATTATACAACAGTGAAGATTGTGAACAGTGAGCTTTTACAAGTAATACAGGTTAGGGATATTTTTTTTTTTTCCAGTGTGGTTGAATACATCTCATGGATGGACATACCCGTAAGCTTCAGGAAGCTGTGCATCACCTTAAATTGTGGCTTGGAATATTGGGTGATTCTTACGTAGCATCCCTTTAATTGTTGTTGAATAATGTAGTGAAAGAAGGAAATGCTAGGTTTATGTTTGTGGCGCTAAGCCACATTCAGAATGAAGCGTTCTAGCAGTGCTACGATTTGTCTGGGCTTTGTTGATTAGTAGCCAGAAAGCCTCTCTGTTGAAGTAGTCACAATAGTAGTAATATTTTAAAAGTTACTCAACAAATTGTTTAGTATTCTGTCAAAAGCAAGGGTCTGGGTTTTGGTTGTTTTTTTCAGATTTTTCCTATAGGTGTCAATGCTTCCAGCAAAGGCCTTAAAGGGAAGTTTTGCTGTGGTGGTTTGGTTTTTTAAATTTTCTTCCAGAAGTTTTCCTTTCTGTTTCCTCCTTGCCCTGCCATCTGTGTATCCCTCATCCTATGTCTCTTCTATTTAGGGATTTTAAGGATTATATTGTATTAATGCATCTTTCTTCTAGTCATATTCACCATGTATTATGAGAAAGTACAGTAGACATAGTAATCAATAATAAACTAATAATGATGTGTATTAAGCTTTTGATCATGTGCTGACTATGAGAGCATTTGAAAGAATAATGTGTAGTCCATATTCCATAGAATTTATAGCCTAGTTTAGGCAGGAAAATGGTCCTTGTCTGTCTTGTCCTATGTGCATCATCCACTGATTTTCATCTTATATAATGTCAAATGCTCTATCAATATTTAACTCTTCTGTGATTTCTAGGAAATCAGTTATTGATGTATAAGCGTAGCAATCATAGTTGCCTTGCTGTGTGCAAGGCATGCTGTGACATGCATGGATTGCTGTGAAGCATGAATCCTCGGCACTGGTTGGCCTGACCTCTGAGATACTTCTAACTGGTTTCTGGTTGTCAAACACACGTTTTGGTATACTTACCATCCAGAAAACTGTGTAGTGACTGTAGGAAGCTTTGTGTTAGTATTACCATGAGCATTATATTTGAATTCAAGTTATGATTATGATGTTGCTTATTCAGATACTAGTCATGGCTTTGGTACAAACGTTGAGGAAGGAACTCTCATTCTGGTGTGCATCCTATGCACAATAGATTGTCTTTCTGCATGTTAATCCAATTCTGCTGATTGACTCAGTGAAACACAAGCTGGCAATGATGCTCTGTTTTACTCTTGCAGATGCTGTGTCCTTCTTCTGCAGTGGATGTGAGTAGTTCTGATGGCTAACGTGTCACTAACATGGCCTGGCTATCTGGCCATGCAGTCACTAATGTCACATAAAAACCCAAAGTAAACAAAGGGTGCTGGTTTTGAGAGATGATGTCAGTCCTGTTGTGTCTCCCTGTCAAACAGAGGACACAATGGCAGTGCTTCTTCCCCTTCATTTTTAATGGTACAAATCTAAAAGTTACTTGAAAAATGCACACATGACTGAGATTAAAATTCAGCATTAGATTAATTTGGCTGCAATTATATACCTTTTTAATTGAGCGCACTTTAAAATTCTGCTGGTAACCATTCTGTTGGTAACCTATGCCCCTTTGAGTCATTAACAAAATGTAACTGATCTTCAGCTGTTTTTTAGGGATAGGGGGTTAATCTTCAATATAATCAAGACAAGAAGCTTTTGGCTCACAAAAGTAAATGTTTTCGATCCTTTGTTGTCAGATCCCACAATTTTCTCTACAGCAGACCTAGATGAAACAGAAAGCTGATATACTGAGCCACTGGAATTGCAGTCTTGTAATTTAGAAATATCCATTTTATCCCTTATAATTTCTTCACTGAGATTCTTCAGTCTGAATCTGATATAGGTAGGAGCCAAGACAGACAGTAACCATTTATAGCCATTCAGACCAGTGTAGATTTCACTAGAATGTAAAACCAAAGAGTTCTTGGCTTTGTTTCATGTGTCTTACAAGGATAGAAAGTACATTTAAATTGTTGTACTCGCCGTAGCTGTGTGTTTCTGTAACATCTGCAAGCTTTTATTTTCAACGTTACAAGGATGTGAAAATACTTGTGCAGTAAACTCTCTTAATTTACCAGCTAAAGAGCTTGAAAGGTCTTTTAACTTCCTAGAAATAGTGTGTATGAAAAGCTACCTCCAGTCCTTCAAGCAGGAGCTGGAATGCAGGAATACCAGCAATGCCACACATGTGCTTCTATAAAAAATAGGGCAGGTGAGCATCTGTTCTGAGTGGGACATTGCCCTTGGAGTGCTGACGTCCATTAAGACTTCTGATGCTTCAAAACGCTTCTGAACACACAACTAACCTGCTGTGGTTTTAAAGAGCAAGTGCTGCAGCAGGTAATATTTTCAGGACCGAGCCATTAAATTTTTTTTGTAATCAAGTTGTTTACTTCAGTGATGGTTGCCAAGTAGCTAGAGTATCTTATAGTGAGTGTTCCAGTTGCGTAGCAGAAAAATGGGAAATATATTTATTTTGCTCCAGGAATCCAGAATTATAAAAACTATCAAAGTAGGCTCTTCCCCTCCTTTTAGTGCCACTCAACATGCATGTGCACGTGTACCTGATTTCCTGCTGTGTACACTGAGTTGATACCTGAGTCCTCCTAGTAATAGAATATAATTTAGAATTTACCTTGTCTTGCCCTGTCCAGCTGCATTATAAATAACTCAAGATGCAGAGCAATGATATAATTGCTCTGTACCTCTAGAAAGCTCTTTTTCATATAGTTTAGTCTATTTATTCTACCTTATATAGCACTTTGAAATTCCTAGATGAAATTGCTATGCAATATATATAATGTTGAAAATTAAAGAAGCCTTCTGTCTTCAAAAATCCATGCTGTGAAAGCAGGATGGCAAAAACATTGTAGTACCGAGATTTTTACAGTTTAAAATTGAGACAGAGTTATGAATGTTGTTATCTGGTGCTGAATACCTTTGAAATAGACGAATATAATCTACAGAAAAATACCATGGCTAACTGTATAGAGAATGTGTCCCTCAACAATGTGTATATATGAGGATGGGACCCTTCTCGTGTAATTAGCTTGGAATCAAGCTGGATGAAATAACAACCTGTAACATTTAGTTTAAATGCATGACACAAAAGTACACATTGAGTATTTTTCTCTCTGTCAAAGGCTGTAGTACTTACTATTTTTGTGTAGTAGATTTTTATCTTTCTTTCTCTGCTTCTCATAGACAAAATGTTTGCTCTGAATTTCAACTCCCAGTCACTGAATGGAGTTCCAAGACCAAAATACTACTGGCTTTAAGTACTTCAAAAATCCACAGCAATCCTGCATCCATGTAAACAACAAAGAGAGCAGAAGTATTTGCCTCAGTAGAAAGGTAGATTGTGTGGAGGAAATTGCAAAGCAGATATCCTATGAAATAGCTTAAAACCACGTAACTTTTTAGCAAACCATTAATACCAGTTATTAAAGCAGCTGGCCTAAAATGCCTATTTCTAGTGTCAGCGTGAAGATTACATTGAATCTATAGTCCATCAAAACCTGAAGTTTTTACAACATTGCTGCCTAATGATCCTTAGTTTTTTTAAATGGTCATTGGCATGCTTGCTATGTATTTAAAGTTAATATTGCCCATAAAGTGCTGTTCTTTGCTTTTTGTTTAAAGTTAGCTCTGAGGAAAGCAGCTAATCAGTAAATAAACAGTTAGAACCACATAAATGATCAGAGGGCTCGAACCCCTCTGATGTGAGGTCAGCCTGAGAGAGTTGGGGTTGTTCAGCTTGGAAAAGAGAGGCGTCTGAGAAGACCTCCTTGTAGCCTTTCAGTACTTATAGTGGGGCCCATAAGGAAAATGGGGACAGACCTTTTATCAGGGCTTGTTATGGCAGGACATGGGGTAATGCTTTTAACTGAAAGAGGGGAGATTTAGACTAGAGAGAAGGAAGAAGTTTATTCCAATAGGGTGATGAGACCCCAGACCAGGTTGCCCAGAGAGGTGGCCAGTGTTCCATTGAAACATTCTGGGTGAGGTTGGATGGGGCTCTGAGCAACCTGCTCTAACTGAAGGTGTCCCTGGTTAGTTCAAGGGGTTGGATTAGATGACCTTTAAAGGTCCTTTCCAACCTAACTATTCTGTGATTTAATGGACTAGAGCAAATAACTACGTTTCGAATAAATAAATTTGGAAATGGTTTCACAAAAATATCTCCAAATGGAGAAGGGGGGTGGGGGGGGGAATAGAGAGAGTTTATGTTAGAACACTTTAATTCTATACAAAAATAATGAAAGGAGTTATAAACTACAAAACTAATAAAAACCACTTAGTTACTGTACACATTTTATTCCAGGGATGGATAACCTTAAGATGGCCTTTCCACATCTGGGGTCAAGTGCTAGTAAAAGTTCTCCTATTCTTAGACTTCATCTGGGCTGGCATTTCTGACAGACGTGTAAACAGATGCAAGCATTGTTGCTAATGACAGGTGATTATAAGTGGCATGGGTGCCAAGGTAATTAAACCATGCCTTGACAGGAACATTTGGTGAAATGGTATTTCAGCGTTAGAAGAATTGTTGCAACACATTTTTCCCTGCTAGGCTGTAGACCTGAATATCATTCATTTTGATTCTTTGGCCTTAGTGCTCCAAAATCTGCTTTCTGCTTTAAGTGTAGAAGTATTGAGTGTAGGGAGGGCAATGGGCAGAAGTAGCAGGTTGAATAGAGCTGGTATATATGGGGGGTTGGAGCTTTGAACTGAAGCATCTGCTTCTAAGAAGGCTTTTAGCATATAAATACAGCATAAAAGTCCAGCATGGAGGGATTTGGGATGTATTATCTTACTTCATGACAAGATAACGGTTATTGTGCCCGATTTATTAATGGCTGAATTATTGTGCTGTTCTTTGTCATATATTTCTTATTGGGCACTTTTACTGCTTTTACTGCTGCAAATTGTAGTTTCTAAATCTATTTAAGATGGGGTTTTTTTATGGTGGAAAGTACTTCGCAGTGAAATACAGATTATTCTCAAAGTGAAAATAAATGGTTGCTTTAGAAATAATGTGCTTAATATAGGAACTTATATGAAGTTCAAGCAGTATATTCTCAAATCTTCATGGAGCAATTTCTCGTTTAAGAATACTTTGTTTGCTGTTCAAATTTCTTTTGCTCATAGTGAATAATGCTAAAGTTCCTAATTGATCTCGGAACCCCTAGCAACTCCTTATTTAAAATTAATCACTCATATTGCATGACAGCTGTGGAAAAATATGGTTTAATCCTATAAATGTATCAACAAAAAGTGGGATATCTGTATTTGAGGATACTTTTCCATTATTCTGTGTGAAATTCATTATAATCCTAGGATAGAAGCTAACTGTTCACACTATTGATATACCTTTGGTATTTACCTCAGCCTTGAAGCTATGAATGTTTCATATAATAATCTCAGATAAAATTCTGGGCTTCCACCAAATTTGGGAGAACAACTTAATCCAGTTTATCTTTTATTCAGGGCACTGAGGGTGGAAAAGAAATTATTTCTTTCTGATGGTTGGTCTGGACACCACTAAAGCAGTACAAGAAGCTGCTACAAGTAGTAGATTGTAGCTAATAAAATCTTAATGTTTGGACTAGGTACCTGGCAAAGAGTCATGGGAATCTAGTAACACTTCAGTTAAATCTAGTTCTTAAAAACAAAATTTTAAATATTCTGAGATAAATTTTCACATCAGATATTTGAAAAGATTCAGTTAAATGACTTGTTAGATACCTTGCTTCCACCTTCTTATGAAAATATGGTAAAATTGAGTGAGTTAAACCCAATAAGGTAATTTTTCCCCTATCTCCTAGTTCAAGTTTCTCAGCTTTCCATCCATTGTTTCTCTGAGTGAATGTGTCAATAGAAAGTTAATGTGCAATTAATACATTTGTAGATTTTTAAGCCCCTGAACTGAGACAGATTCTGGTAAAAATTTGTGTCATGCAAGGAAGCTGGCTTGAATATATCTGATGAAGTCCAGTGTGGTGGTGGTGGTGGGTGGCATGCCTGTCAAACACAGCAGAAGGGACCTAACAAACTGTGGTAATTCAGCTGGAAAAAAATAAATTGGGGATCACTTGTAAGGATTATAAAGTCGAAAATTGAGAGGATAACTTTGGCATTTTTACATTTAGAATTTCTATGTACAGGAGCGTTTCGGAGGTTTTAAAAAGCCTGCGTGTTTTCCCTTGTCTTGAGCATATCAGAGGGTATGTAAATTGTGCTCCCTGTTACTGTTTGCAGCTTGTAAGTATAGCAACTGTAGAAGAAAAGAAAGGATTTGGATGCCTGTAGCTAAGGGAGGTTTATTATTTGTAAAGCCTATCAGGAATAAAATCTGTATTATATTTAGGTCCGGTATTAAGATTATGCATTTGTACACATAGTACAGGATATAACTTTTTTGAAGGGTTTTAATGTTATGTGCAAGTAACCTTGGAGCTGCCAGTTTGTTTTATTTCTGATGTTGCCTGCTATTCCCTGAAGCAGATAAACTATGGATTTTATTTTTTTTTGATCTTCCATTTGCTAGTCTTTCGTTATATTGTGGTTACAGTCACAATGTCAGCACATAAAATGTTAAACATCACTGGTCTGAAAGAAGCTTCCATTGTCTTCTACTTCTGGTGCCTGGGGATTCTTTCTAGTCTTGCAGCGGTGGTTCTGTCAGTGTAATATGTCATGAAGCATTTCTCAGTAATGACAGACATTGAATATGAGTGACAGGAACTCTGACCGAGTGAAATGGGTTCAATTACCAGAGATGTAGGGTTACCTGAGATAAAACCAAATGGTCCAATTGTGCTTGGTTTTGACCCTTTGACTCCCAACTACCCAGAAGCAAAGACAAATGGCTGATTAACCATCCCCTAACCCTCCTTTTCTGTGATAAACTTGTTTGGATTTCCTTGTCTGAATAAAAATCTAAGTGTGGCATGTTTCTAAAAGGAAATATGAGAGGAAGACAATGAGTACTGGTGCTAGTCATTTTCTTCTCTTACCGACACAAAACAGAAAGCTGTCATTCTATCTTGGAATGTATCTAGGACACAGTGTCCAGAAATCAATACAAGATAAATGATTGCTCGCTTAACCTCACCTTTCTTCTG
>JANIJG010000596.1:201988-234261 GCA_024611175.1 Megaceryle torquata | reverse complement strand
ATAAATGATTGCTCTCTTAACCTCACCTTTCCTCTGATGCAGCAGTTCTGTTGCTCCAGTTCACCTGTAGCCAACCTGACGCCAGAATAAATGAGAGAACCTGCCATGAAAAGTATCTTCTTGGGGGTTTTTTGTGTGTTGGAGGATTTCTTTGGGGCGGGGGGGGGGTGGGGGGGGAGTGGGGGGGTAGTCAGCACTGAAGCACTATTTTACGCTTGTTCTAGTCCAGTGCTTACAGCTCCCAGATAGAGTTATAGCAAGCTCTCTAATTAAACTGTCGCTGTCTGCCCTCACTTGACTGCCTTTACAAAGTCATTTAACTAACAGACATTCCTGACTATTAAAGCTAGGAGCAGCGTTGTCTCCAGTACTGGAGATAAAATGAATGAAATTTGTTAATCTCCACTGACACTTGATCCTAGATGTTGAACTAATGCTGTTGCACCTGAACTTTTTCTTTATTGTAATTACTTCTCATGTTATTATTTCATATAATAAATTGGAGGAAAATTTCAACAGGTATTAAATTATTCAAGTTGATTTATGGATGCTGAACGAATATGACATTCATCTTGTGCATTCTTCAAAAGCACATTTCAGTGGGTGTTCAGAGCTGGATTCAAGGATTGTGCTAGTAGGATACTATAGTAGATGCTATATTTCCTTCATCTGAAAGGAATGCTATTTTTAAGTCCATACCCTTTTAATAATGAAGGCAAATGTTAACTTTCTGATTTTTATTCACTCTTAATTTAAACAAATACTTTTGTGTGAAAATTTAATACACTTTCAGATAGCACATCAAAAGAATTGCATGCCATTGGTAAAATTAAGAGGACTCAAATTACAGAGTATAATTCAGTTCTGTTTGAAGGAACTAATGTTTTAAGAAAATATATTTTTACTTTATTTCCCATCTCCTGTGTTTGTTCTGCAATTCATAGAGTGTAAGGCCAGAAGGACTATTAGATCATCTAGTTTGACCTCCGGTGTATCATAAGGCAGTTGGCTGTCCAGTCACTTGTCTTTGGATTTCAATGTGTCTTTCAGAATGGTGTGCATTGGTTTAAGGACAATGGAAAATGGAGAATCTACCACTTCTCTGGAATTTAATTCACTTGATAATAAGCATCACAATTTAAAAGATCTGTTTTCTGTTTGAATTCTTGGCTTCAGAAATCTTTCTCTCTAGTCCTTGCTATAATTTTCTCTGCTAGACAGGAAAAAAAATATTGTGGCCAGTACACTCTCTCTACAGAAGTATAAACATCAGCCTTTTCCTTTCTCTTTCTTGTTTCTGAGCAACTTGGCAGGCTGAGATCTATACAGGTGTTTTGCCCCATAGTAAGATTACATGCAGAGCTGCTGTCCTGGGTTCCAGAAGCTGGATATACTAAATGTGACGTTAGCTCAAGACTCTGTACCATATTCTGTTGCGTACTTTTAGGCCTCTACTTCCAGTACTGTGAAATTTTTATGAGATGTTAGTGTTTGTCTCCAAGTGACCAGCAAGCCAAAATGCTGATTGTTACATGTTATCTGCCCTCTGTTTTTAGGGTTTGTCCTTTAGAGCTAACAGCAGCCAACAAAAACACCATTTGTTTTCTTTTTGAAATAGAATTTTGGTCATATAGGGCTGCATTTCTTGAAAAAGATGGATCATGACCAATTGTAATTCTATTTGTGCCAGGAAAATCTTCCATATGGCTCTTTTTTGCTGTTACATTTTTGCAAGAGTGATTAATGCTGAACTTCGGAGTGACTCAGCAAAAAGTTATGCGACTGTCTACACAACATGCTACATCTCTGGGAAGGTCTCAGGTCTCAAAATCTTTCACCTTGTCAGAATAGTTTCTTGATTTCTCACATCATTTAATGCCCATGAATCTGCATCACCATTGCAACTGCTGTGTCCTCATTGCACCTGCTGAAGCAATGGTCTTACAGTTGAATGTTGTGGGGCTGCAGAAGTGAAATACAGTAAGTTTAGTGGAATGTCTACAGAAATTCATACTGTTAGTCAAAGAAATAAACGTTATCAGTTTGTTTTGTCTAGTTGGTGTAAAGCCTGTCTTACATTGTTTAGAATTTACTATGTTTAAAGCAGACATTGTAGCCAGATCTTCAGGGCCATTTATGAAATATAATGTTCTACAAATTAATGTTCACAGCACCAAAATATTGGACAGCAGTGACAAAAGCCAGAGACAGATGAAGGAAAAAATACATGCATCTTTATATACAAATCTAAAGAAAATATGTATCTGCATAACTCGTAATCCAAAATTCCATGTTGTAAGCAAACTTTTCTAAAAAATAGAAATATTTAACTAGCATTTGAGCATGGAAGAGAGTAAACAGCTATCTGCCAGTCATAAATTTAACATTTATTTCCCTAGTGTTATTTCTATATTGTGACAATATTCCTTCCACATCCTTCCTCTGCCTCTCCTTTCCTATTTTGAACATTCACATCATTATAATCTATCATTGTAATCTGCAAGAATAAGTTCTATCAATGCTAGATCCTTGGATCACATGCATGCATTTTTACTCTCAAATTCCATAGCATTCAACTTGTTTGACAAAATCTGTATTGATCTAGAGTGGACTTCCATCCTGTGCTGGTCTTAGCACTGCAGCTATCCGATGAAAGCACATTCCAGAGCTGTCAGGATGGAACTTTGCAGTAAACCAGCCATTCCATCCCACTTGGAGCACTGTTTCCACTGCCCTCATTCCCATGTCAAGCGTGATGGAAAATACACAGTTCCATGCTTTGGTAACACCTTGTTCTGAGGCACTTTTTTTCATAGGCTCAGGTCATGAATCATGCTATATGGAATAAAAAAAAAAAAATTGGATGCTTCCAATGGTATGTTCTCAAGACGTAACAACATTAGGTGTTGATTATACTTTTGGAAGGGTAGTTTGCATATTGTGGTGCATTCATTATTTTGCTTTTGAGGCTTTTTTAAGCTGTTAGTCTTCACTTTAATATTTACAGCAACACTTGTATTAAGTTCAGAGTTCAACAGTAGTTAGAATCTAATTTGTGAGTATAAAAATATGTATATATAGGTCAGGTGGTTCTCTCAGCTTGTAGGGGTCTGTATTTAAAATCAACCAACCAGAACAAGTGAAAAAATGCCACTCTCTTATTTCCTAAACCACATTTTAAAAAAATTATATACCTCAAGATCTGCAACAGAAAGGACCACTTAATGCAAGTATCAGGAGTGCAGGTGATTTAATACATTACTGTGAAAGGTACAGTGTATAGTCCCTTGGGTGGCTGCCTATGTCTACTAGACTTCATGTGTTTTTTTAGGAGAAAGGGGTGGAACTGTGGAGTGAAATTTTTTTATAGATATGTATTGCACTGCAAAGCTAAGGGTTTGCTTATTTATTTATTTATTTATGGTCCTTTAAATGGCCATCTACCTGCAGAGTTACTTCACTCCATCAGCCTCTAGAGAGGCTGCTGCAGTCAGGTTCCAGGCTTGAAAACACATTTCACAAAAAAAGGAATTTTTTTAATATATTATTGCTCAGATAATTAAGTAGAAAAATGAAAATAACATCTGTTACGAGGAGAAGCAAGACTTAAGTAAAAGATGATAGAAAAGTGAAAAAATCTTGAAGGAAAAATGCTATATTTTTTGAGATGGGCAACAAATCAGAAAATTCCTGAAGTAAAGCAAAAGCACAGTTAACTTACATAGGTCGGACTTGGGCAGGAATACAAATGCTTCTGGGAGGGGAATTCTTTCACCTGTGAATTCATGCCAATAGTAACATTTCAGAAAAAAATTCAAAGCTAGCTTCATATATTTCCTTAATGTAGTCATACATCTTTACCAAACAAACTTTGAACACAGAATAACCTTAGAATGCAATAAATTAAACTATTGGAATTTAAATCTCTCATGAAGTTAGTAAACTTCTAATGAGTCCTACTTGATTGTAAATATTTGCATTCAACCTTTTAGAATTATCTTCAGGACACCAATTCTATTGCTGTGATTGCTGATACGGCAAGGAGTACTTTTGGTGCTTTTATTAAGGCCCAAAGACATCTACCTAAAGATCGGTCTTGTATAGTCCCTGTTCTAGCAGAACAGAAACCCAGAGTTATAAATAACAGTCTTTCTTCCCAGCCTGTGTTAGCTTTATGTTCTTGGAGTCTCAGAGTAACCCATCTTCCAGGTTTGACTTTGGTCATGTTGCTGCAATGCTTTTTGCATGGGGAAAAGATAATGCAAATACTTAGCAATAATACACGAGAATTAGTAAGTGCTTGTATTCTTTACACATAAACTTGGACAACCATTCTCTGATTTTATGGTTCTGCAAAGCATTGGTTGCTAACCTGGGTCTCAGTAGAGAAGTTGCATCCTATTCAGTAGGTTTCAGGACCAAATGTTAAAGTGTAAGAGCAACAGACTTTCTTTTTTCTGTGCTAAACCATGATTGTTACCGTCTGTCAAGCAGTCTTCTGAATTCAGCAAAGTTTTTGTGCTCTTGAGGCATTAATGAAAACTGTCTTGTGTTTAAAAAAAAAATTCCTGAATAGGCATATATTCAAAGGCAGTAACTGTAATTCTTGGTTTAAATGCAATGTACTCTGACTACAGCAATAAATTTGTATAATTAATCTTTCATTTAACGTTCTGGAAAGGGAAAAATTGTCTAAGCAAGCTCTGTGCAAGTTGTTATTTTTAGGTTCTCTCCTGTAAACTTATATTAATATAAGGTTGAATAATCTGGAAATATTTTCAAGAGAGGTCTGTACCCTCATTCAGAGATCTTTAACATTTCTTGTTAGTGGCATATTCTTCTTGGTTTAAATGGTACACAGCCAGTTTTTACACGCTTTGTTTTGTTCCCAGTGTAGTCAGTGGCAAAAATTCTTTGACTCTCGTGGAAATAAATGGGCCATCATGTACAAGTCTTAAGTATGGAGATAAGATTGAAGGAGTGGTAAACAGATGGGGTAGATTTTTTTTATATAAATATGTTATGCTAACTCATCAAATATATATTTGAGAAGAATGCAAATTTAAAAACACAGTGTAACTATTAGGTAGAGCTACATAGCTTTCTCAGTGGACTAGATACCTTGGTACTAGGCATAACCCAAAATATTTTTTAACTATTGTAAGCTATCCTGGAAATATGTTAATTAAATTTTACTGAATGTCAGTGCATGCATCATATAGTAACATTCTAGAATGTTACTATGTATTTGCATATAGTAAACTTTTGTGAAAAATAGTATGAAGTCCATTGGAAGCTAATTGACATAATTTTGATAGTAATATTCTTTGAATTAGTAGAAAATAAGGTCTACATTTTCTTAGCACATTTAGTAAAGGTGAGGTTTCAGTTCACAGATTCTAAAAAAACTTATGTAATCCTAATTAAGTATGTGCTTCTGTAAAGTTGAATTAATTCCATTAAGAATTTTTTATGTTGTAAATAATTCTATATAACCATCAGGCTTGGAGAGGACAGGTGAGTATTTTCTCTCGTGGAGACTTTGTAGGTCTGCAAGCTAAAACAGAGCACGGCGTAACTTTGTTCTCTGGGTATCCACAAGCCCACATAATTGTGCTAATTTTAAATTTCTGTTGCTTTAAATCTGCAGCTCTCGTATTTCATCTGTGTAAATAAAGGTCCTCCTGCAAGCCAGCCAGGAAAACATATGATACCATTTGCGATTGCAGAATGCGGCATGCTGTTCTTCTGTAATTATAATGGCCTGAGCAGTGAGGGGTTGGTTAGCCTTCCTTAACAATCATTAATCTATCGAGTCTTGGTTACAGTGGCCCATCTTGGAGAACAGCAGTCCTTGGCGTGAGGCACCTTGGGCTGCGAGTTTGTTTTGAGCAAGGGATAGCCTTGTTTGTTACATGCTGCTGCTCACTGGTCCCTCAGGAGTCTGGGAAGAGGTTTTTTTCCCTGTCTTGATTGCTGCTTGCCCTCTCCCTCACTCTCTAGCTTGTCCCTTTATTTCTCCTTGTTGTGAAAGTTTCTTTCTGTGTGACTGGGAGTCTGTTTAGCAGACCATATTGCATGTGAAGGTGCATCGTTTGTTGCCTGATTTTGGCAAGGCTGGGCAGTCAGCTGGGATGTAATTAAGACTCTGAGAACAGGCTGTCTTCTCCACAGGAAGGGCATGTTAGATGTTGCTGGGATTTGGGGCTGTCAGTTTGGCCAAGGCTGGAAACTGAGAGCTAGGGACAGTGATCTTTTCTTTCATTTATAATCCCTTTATGTACAGTGTATGCACTTGGCAAAGTTTACATATAACCTAGTGGCTGGAGCTTACAAGCCAGTGCGGCTAAATTAGCATATGTTACATGTATATTTTAGTAATATTTTAAAGCAAGTGCAAATTTCCAAAGTGAATTATGCATGTATGACAGAAATAGGGTTGTGTTGCATTGGGTGTCAAATCCCACAACTTTTTGTCAAGACCATGGATTTTACATTAAAAAGGCAGAGAGACTAAACGAGGTAAAACAGTTTTAATTTTTAACAGTTTGGTCCAGCCCAAGGAACTGCTCTCTGACAGTTATAACTGACATTTGAATAATTGGATTAATTTGGAGAAGGGCAAATCCTGTAGTGATAGCTGTGCTTGTTCTATATATTTTTTTTAACTTAGGGATGGAGCTGAATGGTTTAATTATTTAAAGGGCACTTTGCACAATATAAAATACTGTTGTTGTGAAACTTTGGTCTAAATTGAAGGAGGAAAAATATTTGTATTATTTAATTCTTTACATTTAAAGGCTTGAGGAGAAAAATCTGAAACTTATTGTATCATGCTTTTTTAGCCAATGTAAAGAAAACTAGGAGAGGTGGAAATTATCATTTGTGGCCCAAAGCACCAGAAATTGAGATGGGCATGATTTAATCACCTAGATTCTTGTCCTTTTTCCAGAAGTGTAAACCCTGACATTACCTTCAATTGCAGAATAGTTGATCAGTGCTATTGCAAGAAGAATCTCTTCCAGTTTTCTTAAACCAATATTCATCTCTTCTTTTATTCAGGACCACACCCCCCCAATTTTTTTCCTCTTTTTTTTTTTTTTTTAATGAAGAATTTTATATTAACAAAAGTAAATTATTCTAATGTGCTGAAAACCATGGGTAGGGTAGAAAGGCTAACTATTATCAGAGACAGTTTAGAACACTGGGTTAGTTCTGGCTGTTTACCCAGCAGGACATTAATAGTATTAACACTCGAGGAGAAAGTGTTGATCTACAATACTAACACCCTGTAAGTGAAGTATGAAATGTGCCCAGGAAGTGCCACATGCATCTGTGGACACATGTATGATTTTAGACAAGTAGACATCCTTGCTTAAAGGATTACAAATTTTACTTTGGGGTTGTTAGTTTATTGAAATGTTTTTATGTTCCAAAACAAGCAAATAAAATCTTTACTAGATTTGGTAAATTTGGTAATTCTTTTTTTAGATTCCTAGCTGCCATACTGCATTTACATATTACACGACACATTCTGCTAACATCATTTTGTTTCCTAAAAGGTTTGTTTCAAGTGATTTATATGTAAAGAACCAAGTGAAATTTGAAAGTGTGTGAATGAATTCTAAATTTGTATGATTAGATCGCAAGGAAATATTTTTTTAAGTTAATTTTGTATATTGTCGCCCTAAGGAGTTTCTGTATACTCCTGAAATGTTTTATCATTTGCTGCTTTGCAAACAAGGCTGCTTAGCTTTCCTGTATCCAGACTAGCATTCATTTGGGAATTCTTAAAGCCTTTTAAAATTAGGGGTGGGGGTTGGGGTGGTGTTGGTTTTGTTTTGGGTTGTTGGGTTGGTTTTTTTTTTCTGGGCCAGTCTAAGGAAGTCCCAGGGGTGAAGTTGCCATCTGTCCTCTATATTAAAAGAATCTTCTATATTATATCCTGATGTTCTTGTCCCAGAGATAAATGTTGATAATTAAAAGAACAGCATTTGTCCTTTTATTCGGAAGAAAATTTCTTTTTTATTAACAGTTTGAAAACTTATGAATAATTTTTAGGTTCATTAAGCTCCCATTTTTCTAGTTTGTGTGTCCCTTTTATTACTTCAGAGTTATGATAAGTATTGGCAAATGAATTGAATATTTATTATTCTAAGCATGTGCTTGTGTGTTTTAAGGAAAACTTTAGCAGGGCTGAATACAGTAGAGTTGTAGACAAATTATTGTTATAGATAAATCTGTCTTGCAGTAAAGAGGAGGTAAGACAATGAGTTGAGATGTATTGAACCAGACACCTATTAGGAGATTGCTTCCTCTATAAAGATTGCAAGTCAAGAGACTCCGCCCTCCTCCTTCAGGAAAGCAGCTTACTTATTGTATGAACTTCCTTCCCCAACACATGTTTGCCCAGGAACAATTCAGCATCTTTACACTTGAGCTATAGCTCATTAGTGTCCGTAGTTGCTCCCAGTGGTCCCTCCGTTCAGTGAATATCACAGTGCATGCATGATCTGAATACCAAGTACCTATACTCTGAATATCATATTTATGCAAGTCAAGATTAATAATTTGTAAATAGCGTCCTTGTTTGTGTTTCTAATACTATCTCTATTCATGGGTTTAATACAATAATGTAAAAACTGTGTCTGTCGATAAAAAGAGTGAAAAAGTGCTGAGATGTTGCTATAATCCTCTGTTGTGCTGCTCTCCTTCAGCCCTGGTAAGCAGGGCAGACCAAAGGTCTTTCTAACTCAGTGTCATACAATGCTGGACAACGGCAGGTAGTAGAAGAAAAGAATGAGAAGACTGGAAGTTATATAGTGACTCATTCCCTGAATATTTATCTAGCCCCAGTAATTTGGGTCTAACAGAATTTCTGATCCAAAAATGGTATCTTTCTATTTAATGGTCCTGCACAGATACTACTTTTCAGTGAATTTATGCAGTCATTTTTAATTTATGTAGTTTTAATAGCCTCAGTATTCTGTTCTGAACAGTTACACTACATGCTAAAGATTATGATCACACCCCATAAAAAAGCCCCCAAAAAAACCTGAACCCAAAATCCCCCCTTTTGCTCATTTGTTTGTTTTATTAGCAAACAGTGAAAAATAATTCCCTAGTTAAGTTTGGGGTTTGGTTTTGGTTTCTTTGTTTATTCATTCTTTTACCAAGTTCCCTTGCATCTCAGTTTCGTGATTGCTTTTCTAGGCTGACCAGCCTTTCTCTATTTAATCACAGTTCATACCAAGTCCTTTCCATATTGCTGCTCTTTTTGTCTTCCTTAATTGTAGTGTATCTGTTTTGAGGAGGGGAAACAAAACTATTTAGTTTTTCATGCTTGGGCATCTAATCGTACACAAACATCACCATATTTATATAAGTGAGTTAATGTTTCTTCCTAGTTTGAGTGGTTTTTTACTTATTGTGTAAAAGCCTGTGTATTTTTTGTGAAGTGAAATGTAGGAGTTGACATAAGCACGATTGATAGCTACTATTTTCACAACACAGTAGATGTCTATCATCTACTATTTAGGTATAAAACTCTCTTTATGTGTATCATTAAACATACAAGGCAGAACCTAAGTCAGATCAGAGTTTATTTACCAGCCTTGGCTAACAGAATGAAGACATTTATGATCTCTTTGCTAGTCAGATTACTGGTGTTGAGATATCTGTGTGCATCTAAAGGAACTTCACAAGCATCTGTTCCAAACTGAGATTATACTGTCTAGAATGCCTTAGATAGAGAAAATTTAGGCAGAAGTTGAATTCAAGAGCTGTGGTAGCAGGACTCCTCCTTGTAAATAGACCACTGAAGAGGTATATAGATCTTTATGTTAATATTTAGTTTGGAAGACTTGTTTGCATACAGTGACTGGTGAACTATAAGTGAAGGGTGGTCTGGTACGTGCCACTGACTAGAAATGCCTTAAAATGACTCTTCATGATTGCTATGACTTTTCAATCTGAATAGTCTTTTCAGAAATTTTGATTTTCAAAGTTGATTTTTTTGCATTATACCTTCTTTGGATTAAGGAGAGAAAAGAACTTACATACCTAGTTCTAGGAGTGTAGATACGTTTCATTCCTGTTAAGAATCTTCATTTGTATGGGTGTGTGCCCTCTGGTGGTACGGCACAACCGTAAATCTGGGGGTATGGATGGCCCTGTCACTGTCCAGGCAATGTTTAAACCTTCATAAAAGCCTTGCTGGAACATTATAGGAGAGCAGGCAAGCATCTGTATGCTGAGTTACTTTAGGGTTATTTGTAGATCCATCTCCACCACCTGTTCTTCAAGCCAATAACATCTAAATTAATCTTGGAAGCTTTTACACACACAGGTTTTAAATTAATTTTTAATATCCTACAATGATATCCTGGTTCCTTGGATGCAAAATTTACTAGTACTGGTCTTCCATTTTTCTTTGCTTGAATTTGGTTTCATTTGTATCCCCCTTCTCCTGCTAGAAACTAGTGGAAGGAGGAAGTAGTAATACGTGAACTGATTCTTAGATCATCTCAGGTTGAACAGGACTTTGTGATCAAGTCTTAATGTTTGTGTGGACTTACCTGCAAGTAAGAATTTTGAGTATACTTCCTTTCTGAGACATAAAAATTGTGGGAGGGAAATAAGACAGTTGTGCACAGAAGTAAAAAAAGCCTGTATGTAAAGTTTAAAAGCTACTGAAAAAAAAAAAGAAAAAGAAGTATTTATATGAAAATATATATATAGCTGTGTAGTTTGTGGATGAAGACAAGTAACAAACAGAAAAACTATCATTTAATTTAAAGGTGTGTCTGACAATTGCATAAAACCACAATGAATTCAAATACAGGACACAACTATAGGATGCAGCATAACACCCCTGATAATTGCTTCATTTCCATTGATGATTGCCTGGCAACTTTGGGTGCAGTGAGATGGCTACTGACGTGTAGAAGAGGCATGTATTATGTAGTGATAAATGTATTATTTCTAATGTCATTCTTCAGCTTCTTAAGAGATGCTTATTCAACTTCTGGCACCAAGTTGTTGATTAGTGTATGTCAGGTAATGATTCTTAATGATGAATGACTTTCCAGAGTGTATACAGAATTGTTTGTCTCTTCTTAAAATCACCCTTTGCAGATTTGTACATTTCTATAATATGCTTCCATTTTATGCTATAATATGTCTGATTACAGAAAACTTAATTTAAAAAAAATCCTCTCCCCCAATAGCTACTAATGCACTAGATTTTGTTACCTTAACATTTTTCTTTCATTAATATTGATTAATCTGTAGAGTGTTTCATTGCTGTTAATAGGGGGCACATTTTAAATTTTAGATCATTAACATTTAAATAGATTTTAATTGTTAAATGTAACAAATTTATGCAGGTAAAGATTCAATTTCTTCAATTAATTTACATTTACATGTTCAGAGATCTTTTGCTAAGGCTATTCTCATAAAACTTTAAGGGTCCCAGAAGGATCTCTCTCGACTTCAATTCTTTCCATTTTATCCCTGATACCCTCTCCATGTTATGTCTTTGAAATTGCTAGGCTTTTTCCATGTGCTAGTTAATAAAATAACATTTCTTTTAGGCAGAGGTTTGTTTCAACAGAGATATATATAAAGAACTAAGTGATATATAAGTGTGTGAGAGAATTCTAAATTTGTTCTACAAGTTTGAGAATTGGTCATCTTCTCCATTATGCCACTCGGGAAAAATAAGTATCTGGGTGTTTGATGTAACTTGCAAATCGGTAAAGGAAGCAATTCCTGGTAGTACTTTTCTAGCCCCACAGGTTCCAGAAGGCCAAATGAAAAGAGGTAAAGTTAGTTTGGTATTTTATCTCATTGTCTAGAGGAAAATCCAGCAAGATTGTATTCTTATGTCTTCCTCTATCTGGGTCTTGCATTTCTCTGGAAGCATGTTATCTTGGATGTAGCCAGTTTATAGATACATAGATTATGAATATATAGGATAAGTTTATAACAGTTCAGTAAAAAGTTACGTGGTTTACTTTATCAAACTAATAAGTTAATATTAACTTGCATGATGTCAAGATAAAACACGGTATAGAGCGAGGACAAGAACAAGGTGACTCTTTATCAACAAGAGGAGGAATATGTCTTGCAATATTAAATTTCACAAAGAAGGGAGGCAAATTTCTTCACTTCCTTAGAAACAGCCTGATCAGCTTGTAAGTGCATCTGTATGCTCCAAAATAAATTATGAGCGAAGACTAAATGTGACACGTTTTATGTTAATATATGTTCCTTGTGTGTCATGAACTAATTTTCTAAATTCCCGAACCCAACATGCAGAAACAGGGACTCAAGGGATTGGAGAAGGTGGATCATTTAAAGTTTTTAAGTTAATAAGAAGTTTTCAAAGAGATGTCAGGGACATGATGCAAGTTTCACAGTGGGGTCAAATCAATAGACAGCAAAGGGTCTATTATATTGAAAAGAGAAAGTTAATAAATTCCATATGAGAGAACTGGTTATTTGAAGAGATGAATGGATCAAGAATGGCTCATGGGAGGAGAAGGACCTGCTATAAGATGTGAAAGTGAATGTCAAATGAACCTCAAATGCTTAGACACAAACAGATTTCAAAGATTGTAGGCACAGCAAAATTAAGGGCAACATATAAAGGAGAATGGAAATAGGAAAGGTTCTAAAAGTTTTCAAGGACTGTATTATAACCTTTAGTGTAAGTGATTTATGTGGGCAAAAGGTGGACCGAGCTGAGGTGACCAGAAAGGAAGTTGAGAAGAACTTGACACAATACTAGTAAAATGCCATTCAGTGTGGGAGGAATAAAAATTAGAAGAAAAAAATTGAAGAAGTGGAGAACTAAAATACTGGGATTTTTTCCTCATTATAATAAACATCAGTATTTTGGGAGGGCTTTGCCAATGAGGAGTGAAAAGATGACTGAAAGAATAGAGAATTTAAAAAAGGGCTTCAATGTGAAGGGGGAAGTTAGTAGTTAGTTGACATAAAATACAATCAAAAGGACACATTCCTGGAATATACTGACTGTTAAGGAACAAAAGTGTAAACATATCTTGAGGGTAACTTGACTTGTCGTTCTTGTGTTATGAAAGGCAGCATGTGTCAGGAGGTGGAGAGTTTTTCTTGGTAGTGATTTATCCTGTCAGACAGTATTGATTTTAATGATGTAGAAGGTATTACAGGAAAAAATGGTAGCTCTACTCTGCTGGTACATACTAGTTTGTGGTGAAGAGATTTCTATGCATTACTGTTGGCTTCAGTTCTGGCAACATTCAGATGTGTAAATATTGTTTGAAAGGAGAGAAACTCTTTTGAAAGTGTGATGACTTCATAATTGAACTAAGTAATAAAATTCTTCACTGGGTCACTTTCTTGACTTTCTGATAATCCCAGTCTTCTACATGGCCTCCTCCAAAACCAAAAAAATTTTACAGAGCTATATATTAATAGAGGAAATAGAGCCTAGCTGGAAACTGATGTAAATTATCTCAAACCATAAAGACAACAGTTCAAAACAAAGGATATTTCCCCCAGAGAGTAAAGAATATAAAAAAAGTTTTTCTTCATAATTCTAGTGAAGAATTGGCATTTCCCTGTTTTTGACTCTACATCTGACCATCACCAAATGCACACATAATTATATGCCTTTGATTTAGAGATTGAGAGGAGAAGACAATCTAATTTCCAGAAGGAAAGTCTTTCATATTAGAGCGTCATGTTAGTATTGGGCAGCTTCTAATGTGAAAATAAGAATATTTACTGCTGAGGGACTGAGATCTACACATAAAATATCTATGAAGGAAATAAGTATTTTAAAATGCAAGCACTAAAGTTGTATTGACACTTCAAAATATCGTTAGAGGTTGGTTCCTCCTTTAGAAGTGTCCATGTTCTAATGCATATTACTGCATACACTGAACCTTTCATGATAGAGTAACTTCCATTTGTTTTTTTTCCAGTGGAAAAACACAGAGTTCTTTTTTATTTCAAAAGATCACAAGATCTCTATAAATACTAATATAGAGCTTCAGTATGATGTGAAAATGAAAGTTTTCAGAAAGATGGTTTATTCTATCCGGATGGAACAGAAGACACCATCAGGATAACATCCTTCTGCAAGTGAATTCATGTTACTTTTAATGAAGGATAATTTCGTTAAAATTAGCACAGAAAAAGCCATGCTTCAGCAACATAAGGTTAATAATACCAAAACATATAAAAATGTACTTTAGCCTGTGTGTACACAGCCTTAGTTCGTAACAGCAGAGGTGTGTAACATTATGTATTTGGAAGCCAAGAATTTTGCGTTCCCTGCAGCCTGCTATCATCAGCTAAGACTCGGGTAGCATAAAGGATTCAGGACGAGACCAAACCTTTGCTTCAAAACTTTTTGCACCCAATGTTGGTTGTGTTATTTGATAGATTATTAATGAACTTGCCAGTAGTCCTGTTTCTTTTTTGATGTATGATGACAACAGGGAGTACTCAGATCTACTTACTGACTTTGCATATTCCCCAGAATTGTCTCGTGCCATACCAATAGAATAAGTTTTTGTTTGTAGGTCAGATATTTGTACAGAACCAAAGAATCTATTATGCATTAAGTAACTGTCTGTAAATATTAAACCTCTGGTAGTGATTTCTGGATGCATAAAACCAAGAGAAGAGTAAATTATTAGTAAGTTAGAAATGAAGGAATATAGATTTTTTTTGAGGATCCTAAATGGGAATTTCACTTGAGTCCTGAGCTTGATGCATACCGAGAACCTGTAATTAAATGCTGAGCAGTCTGAACTTCTGTTGACCTGTTTGGGAACTGAAGTTGTTTCAAATGTGTCTCCTATCACTTTAACAACCCCCAAGTTTCTGTTGCAAATTACATATGGTTTTGTGTAAGTGGAAAGGTTAAATAGCTTGTGCTCTTTACTTAACTTGTTCTCCTGCCTTCAAACTGCTTGTAGATGAAACATATGTTCAGCTCTGCTATTCCTTAGAATTTGCTGTAATTCAAGATTAAAATTCCAAGACAAATAATGAGAGGACAAGAGATGCGGTTTAGTGGGGAGTGGCCACCTCCAGTCAATCTGGAATCTGGTTAGGTTGCTGCTGTTTGCACTATCAACAAGACAATCTTGTAGAAAAAAAGCAATTCCTAGATGGAATTTGGATGTTTGTAGATATTCTTTTTAAGCAAATAACTTTGTTTTGCATATACAGATGTACTCTAAACTGTGTGGGTTGTGAAAACTAGTGCTTGGATTTCCTGATAAAATTTTTTAATGGCATTTATTAGGGCCTACCAGATTAGGGGAAAAAAACCTCCTAAATTCAGGTGTTTTATAAATAATTATCTGAGAGGCAACTAAATAAAATTAAGATCTCAGACAACGTGAAAATAATGTGAATTTGAACATTTCAGTAAGTTTCTCGGTGCTAAAGAGCTGCTGCCTCTGTCACTTTAGGTGTCTGAGTGTCATTGTCTTTTTTTAACAAAGTGGCATAGTTCTTCCTCCAACGTGTTTCTAAAAAGGACCATGTTTAATTCAAGGCAACCAGTAATAAATAGCCTACAGGTACAGGAAGCATCAGTTAAACTTGAATGCTTATATTGGCATTATTCTGAAAAAAATATTCAATATTATCCTTAACTGTTTATTTAATATAAAAAGAATTCAGGAAAAAAAAAAGAAAAGCTTTTGCACGTTCCTACAAAACTTTGCTTATCAGGTTGTTGAACTTTCATTAGTCATATGCAATCAAACAAACAGAAATGTAATAAGATACAAAGAACAGTCTCTAGCAAAGTGTAGATGTACACATAAAAGCTGCTTCATGACAGTAGATACAAATTTCACTATCTTATATCCATCTACAAAATTTTGTACAATTGATGTGGAAAGGCAAGCATGCAGAGAGTGAACTCTATAAATACAAAGTGTGAATAAATAAAGCAGTTAAAAGGTAGGATTTATTGCAGATAAAACCATATGATTGCATTTTCCCCAAACTGGTACTCTTAATAGAAGTCACAGCTCTTTGCATGTAGTGGAAATATATTAATACAAAATGTTACTGCTTGTCTTAACTTCCTGAGAAAGACAGTAGGAACACAGAATCCTGCATTTGTACTTCCTTTTCCTGACTCACGCTTAAACGTGCCGTACCAATGCAAATCATTCTTTTGTATTTGTGTGCAGACTTTGAAATTTTAGCCCTTTCTGGTAAACATCTTTGAATGAAAATTAGGTTTATTTTCCCCTCTTTAATGACCCAGGAGAGTTGATTCTGGTCTTTCCACTATACTAACTATATTTTGATTAGTCCCCCAAATATAGCTCTAGTGAACATATGTTTGCATAGAGAGAAATAGAAATAAATATGGTATCTCTTCAGAAGACTGCAGTTTTCTGCTAAAAATAAAAAAAGCACACTCTGATTGCACTGTTAGGACGTTTCTGAGTCCAGCCAGTTCAGACAGGTCTGCTTACAACTATAATCAAGTTGATTGTATTGCATTGGTATTCTAATTTCCAATTTGGGATTTTGCTACATAATCTCTAGTAGAGTATGTCTAATCTTTATGAGACCGAAAGTCTTTGTATAAACTCTCTGAATTTTCCTCCATGTGTCTCTGCTAAACTGAGATGTGTCTTCTGGCTGAGTTGTAGAGACATTAAATTACTGAGTAAATCAATACAGCGCTGTTATGTCACTGTATCTCTTTCAAAGACCAGCTCAAATTTTCTATGCTGTAGCTTTGATCCCTTTCATTTAATTCTAAGTACACTTGTTATTATAGTAACTGTTGTTTGTATGTTATTTTAGCTTTTTACTTAAGTAGCTATTTAGCAATTTAAATGAAAATGTAATTAGGTTACATCTGTTTTACATGCATGTAATACCACGCAGATGTAAACTTATATTAAAGCCATATTTTCTTTTTGGCAAAAAGACATAAGAATAGAATTGTAGCAATCATGCAATACTTACTCTTTTTTTTTTTTTACTTTTTTTTTTTTTTTAATAGTGTACACAAGATGTATTCCAGTGTTTATGTTGTGATGGTCACAGCCCTTTCTATTTTTATGAGACATCACAGGGAGCTGACTGGTATAGCATTTTATTTTAGTTGTACACGTTAAGTACACTTAGGTTGCTGCTGTTTGTTCTGCTGGTGCAAATCCAAAGGAACTCTGTTGAAGTCAGTTAAAATTCTTTACCAAACTCATCAGTTTCAATAACTGACTCCAGAGCCAAACTCCACTCTAAGGTTCTCCAATGAAATAAAGAATCTTTGTGGGTTTACACCATTATGAATGACAGTGATATCTGGCTTTCAATAGGTTTATTTTAAAGAAAGATGAACTTCTAGCTGGGCTGATCTTACAAAGTGCTGAGTGCCCTCAGCTATTCTTAACTTAGATAGGGTTTTTTTCTGTGCTCTGGAAAGAGAGATAAGAGGTATGGATTCAATTCCAGCTTTCCCATAGTCTTTGTATAGGTACTCAGAGAAAATACTTGATGGCTCTGTACTACTGCAGCCATAACAGAGACTTCCTCCTACCTTATTTGTCCTTTTCTTTCTTTTGACAGTAGGCTCTTCATGGCTGGTTATTCCTCTTTGTTTATATGGTCACTGGCACAATGTCAGGTTTGTGACTAATGTCCATTGATACAGGTACAATGTCCTGAGTGAAACACAAAAGGACGCGGGTACCTGGAAGTTCCCTAAAGATGAATATCTTTTAAGATCTTGGAGTTAATTTAGAAAAGCTAATTTATCTACCAGTAAGCTAAAAATATTGTTAATATACTGCTTCTGTAGTGTAGCACGCAACTTTTTGATAATGTAATACCTTGAAACCTGTGTTAATAAGGTAAGGTTTCTTTCTTGTTTAGTTTTACTTAGCTTATTTTGAACTTACATGTATATATGTATATTTTACTTGGAGCAAGGGTGTATTTTAGTAGACATTTATTGTTTCAATGTATATTTATGTTGAATAAATCTGCCTTTTTAAAAAATAATTGTGAAGGACACATAGGAAGACTGTTGCATGTTTTTCTTCTTTCTTTTTTCTATGAACATTTAAGGCCTTGATTCTGCAACTGTGAACATAAGCACGTGGGACTATATGGAGACAGAATCAGAATATAAATTTAAATTTATTCCAGTTCCTCATTATTAAATACATTAGGGCTAAATCTTGCTGCTCTTAAGAGTGAATTTGGCCCAGCTAAGGACTTCAAAACTGTCTCTGAAGAGTATTTAAAATTATAATTTAATGCAAAGATGGTAAGAAGCAACAGAAAGTCAGTATTATGGTATTGTTTCTTAGTTGTGTGTGATAACAACTCTGCTACAGTTTAGCTGTGGTGCAAGGTTTGTATTTCAGGAGTGTGTAACAATTATTCTGAATGATCCATAATGACCCACTCCAATTTTCTCCAAACCCATAATTTATTTGTTTTCCTTTCTTTGTTTAACTAGGACTGGGACTTCCCCTTGAAAAATCCCTAAGCCAAGACTTGGTTAAAAAATTATTGCAAAGTAGTTTTGTAAATATTGACAAATGTTAATATTTTTGTAGGCATATAGAGTATTTTAAGCATCTACTTTTAATGTACTTTTTCCACATATGCTGTGCAAATCTAAACTCTGTCATTTCACAGAATTTATCTTTTGATTTTACTTCACGAGAGAAATTGATGGATGCAGAAATCTTTACTTCCCACACAGAATTCAGCTGATTGGTTGGCCATTATGCAGGGTTATACATACAATATATATGTAGTGTCGTCATATTAACAACATGGAAAGAAAAAACACAGTTTCCTTTCTAAATATTATTAGGCAAAGACTGAAAGCTGGGGTGCTGAGCATATTTCCACCTCCTCTTCCTTTCTGCATGGAAATATTTTTTGCCCTTTTGGGAAATCTGTGCCATTCTCCTTTGCTGTGGACTGGGCTGTGAAGTACTTGCTGTCAAAATGAGATAATGATTTAAAGAGAGAGATGTAGAAATATATATAGACATGTATATGCAGACGTATAAATACATAGAGAGAGATGTATATATACATATTGAAAACCTCTTGAGTTTTAAGAATTTTTGTGTGGCCCAAAGCCATGCACTTGGTCCTTTAAGAAACAGTCTGGGTTTTCAGACTGCTGGTGCCAAGTGCACTTCAGCTGCTGATCCTGAGTATAGCTCAGCTTTCTGCACCTCTCAGCATTCACAGGTTGTGTAGGTAAACTGTGCAGAGAACGATTCAGTGTTAACTCACATGGCAACTGGCTGTGTGATTTATGCTGACCTCAGGTAGGAGCGTACTGGGTACAGTGGATTTTTTCTATTTATGTCTCCTTCTGCATAACTGTATCTCTATTTATTACATTAAAATGCAACTGCCTGCGGTTGGCAAGGAAAAGCCATTTTAGAGATGTGGTGGTGAGGCTTATAACTCTTAAGTAGTTTGTCTTGAATCCACAGCTTGTCCAGCCCTGCTCCTCAAGTGTTCCTTCCTCTCTTGGCAATGCAATGGAACATGCTGTTCATTTTCCCTAACCTGCCATTTTTGCCAGTATGATGTAATGCTTGTGGTAGATAAAATCATTGTGGTTATGATTCTTCATTAATTTTGATTATTGACACCTCTAATTAACTAAAATAGATCTCTGATTATTAGTATTTCAATACTTTTTAAGGAGTCTTACGAAATGAAGATACTGAATGTATTTTAAATTCAAAATATTCTGGGGAGAATGTATGTACACGATTAATAACAAGTATTAAAGCACTAGATGTAGTGTGTAACATCTTTCCCATTATGTTATGGCAGCTTTCTTTGCTGAAGAGGTAAACAAGTGTCTTTTATGACTGCCAGAATGAGAAAAGAGCACTGAAGCCTGGACTCAGTATCAGATCATGTTTCACTAACAGAACAAGATTGATTTACTGTGTTACATCAGGGTTAGATGGACCTAGTACTGCTTCACCACATGCTATTTCATTCCCTTGTCTACTAAGTATGCAAGTACAAACAGCTTTAACACAATTCTTTACCTAGAAACAAGCCCGAGGCTTCATCCAAATACTTTTAACATATGAAAATTGAGCTGCTTTGAACTTGTATGTTTTTGATAACTGCTTGGTATGCTTCCTGGAGGATCACCTGTAGGCTTTTCTTTCCAATCCTAATCCCTTTGATTAAGTGCCAGGACAGATAGCTCTCATTGAATAACTCCAGTCTCATAATTCTTCCTTCATTCAGAGTTGAAAGGGAGCTGCTCAATCTTCAATAGGTAAATCCTCAGATTTAGTTAAAGTAATGCAGACACTTAGAAACTTAAATTGTTTTGTTCTGAAACAGGGTTCAGATGGGCTACTGAACATTTACATACCAGTTGCTGCCAGAAGCTGCAGGATGAAAAAAAACTAAACCAAACCAAAACAAATTTTTTAGCAAGAAGGATTAAGAGTAGGAAAACTTTGAGAACCAGACATTGAAAGACAACCTGGCAAGGAAATTCAGACCCAGAAATAGGAACATAGTTACTTTGACTGTTCTTGTTTACTTTCTCTGGAAAATCAGACTGTGGTGCTAGGCTAAATACTCCATTCCTTCCTTAGCCCCTTCTTCTTGTTAATAATTAAAAATAGGGAGTAAGCAGGGGGGAAAGAAAAAAAAAAAAAAAATCTTTTTATCTTTACAAGTATGCCTGCCAGGAACAAACCTGAGCCAGTTCAAGGTTCTTCTATTTAAAAGTGTTTGTGGCAGGAGAGTATGACAGGGAAATAGAAATAAACCTGTTAGCTGCTGATATCTTGGGGTAATAGAGATATCTGTGGCACATACATTTTTGCACACGTCATTTTGTGTATGTGCATAATGAAGCAGTTTTCTCTGTGGAGAACTTGATATTCACCTAGGAAATAAGAATATTTCCACATGAATAATTTGCCTTGGTTCATTCTAGAACAACCAGAAACAGAGCAGAACAGTTAACAGATACTACATTCTGTTGATGTGATATGGATTTTTCATAACTCCTTCAGCCTGAAAATGTGTTCTGTAGCAGAATGCAACCTGCTGAAATAGTACGTAAAAACTGAGTATTGTAAAGAACTAGCCCATTGTGAACAAGACCTTCCATGACTATAACTAGTTTCTTGTTAGACTTGAGCAAAAACAACTGTGTGACCGTGCATCTTGCCAGCAGTAGACTTCCCGTCAAGTCCTTTTGACACTTTGCTACCAGATTGTTCCAAACTGGTAAACTATGCTAGCCATTTGAAGACATGGCTTTAAAATAAACCACCTTTGCAGTTAATTATAGAGCTCAAAAACTACAAGAGTACGCTAAAAATTAGGAAATACATAAAGAAAGCCAGCCCCCAGTGGGGTAGTTCTGACTGATCACATGTGTGATGTGAAGTGTGACAATAAAGCTTTAACTTGATTTTCTCTCTCTCTCTCTCTCTCTTTTAAGAAGACTATTTTTTTCAAATAATATCCCAAATACCAAGAAACTTGTATAATTTAGTTGCAGCTCATCTACATCAATACACTAAAGTGTGAAAATAAAATGGAATGGTATCCAGCTTCAACTAAGAAGCAAAAGCAAATGGGCAAGATGGCATAAATGAGCTAGAATTTTTATGGACACAACTGCTAATTTCTTTGAGCTGGGAAATATTTACATATGTTCATCGATTAGGATTTGAGTCTTTTCTGAGAGATTTTACTCTACACAACATAGCAACACTGATTGTCTTGAATCAGTGCTAGCTCAGTATTACTTACAGACAAGAACATCTCTGTCTGATATCATGAGGTTTTATAAAGTCTTAGCTCTAACTTATTATTTGATTCTTTAACTAATTTAATAAATGAATCCAGTAGGTCTTTGAATTATTATTAGCGCAATGACAACTCAAAGCTTCTGGTTAATAAGATAATAACAAAAGTAGTTTGGTTAAATAAACGTTGAAGCAGAAAGCCTGAAGGCCTCTTGTTATTACCTCATTAACAAGAAATGCCATTAAGTTATTATTATTATCCTCTATTAGCTTTCCTTTCTATCACTTTCACATTCTGATCAGCAAGGATATTTAATGACATACCAATAAATTTTAAGAAATTACATGCACCCAATCAAGACTCTATAAACTAAAAATTAAACCAGGAAGACTTAACATTTGAATATATAATTTTGAAATGGAGAAAGATTCTGCGTGTTCTTACGACAGAGCTTTGGAATGAAAGCAAAAGTTTATGACACATTTTATTACACCTGTAAATCTGAAATCTTAGCTATAGTTTTTAATTTTTATTTTGCCTCTATAACTATTTTTATACCCTTTTTATAGTTGACTGGTCCAAGGTTTAAAATAAGTTCTGCTGGGAGTCAATGCCCCATTAGTCTCCTATAATAAAATGTGAACCTGGCTAAAATAAAACATGATGCCTTAAGAGCAATTAAGAATGGTCTTTTGTAGATAACTGTAACATGAAATACAATCACTGTTTTTATTAATGGATTTGGGAAAAGCAGCTCAATGATTTATAGCAGGAGAGTGGGTTATTTTACATTTTTATTTCTTTTATTTTATGTCTCACTCTTCAAAAAACCTTTTAAAACCTCTGAAATAATCAAATTCTGTGTTTCAAATGTTTATCATGTTAATGTGAACCTCAGTATCCATTTTATTTAGGTACTGCTATGATGTCAGTTAAGGAGGTGTCCTTTTTTTTTTTCCTTTTTTTTTTTTTTTGTGTGTGTGTGTGTGTTACTCCAATCCAGAAAAAGTGTTATTTTTGAAAGAAAATCTCGTTGAATGTTTTATAAGAGTGATAAAATGTAAAAGCTCTGCTTTGTACTCTATAATGGCAGGATTTGTAGGACACAGACATAATCTGCTGGGCATTGTCTGAACACAAAGCATAGCATCTCATTAACGCATAGTTGGAAAAAGTATAAACACAGTTGACAGATGTTTCTTTAATAGTATAATAGTAGTTTCTTTGTGATTATTAGATTAAGCTTCTAATAACTTGGAAGTCTTGAAGATTGGTGTTTAATATGGCTGGAAATGGAATCTGCACTGTTAGACTTGGAGAGGTTGTAGGTCTTCTGTTTGAAACATTTAGAAAGACTTCAAGGATAGCTTTCTCCTATTTGGATTTTAATTGTACTTAATATGCTGCTTGCAAACAAAAAGTGTAGATTTGGTGTCACTGTGAGTGAAGGGAAGGACAGGGAAGTGAAAGGAAAGGCTGAAATGACCAGCATCTTTGCTTATCTCCTTGAGACCGTAACCACTGTCAATATATCTGGGGTGTGTACTCCTTTGGAGGCCCTTTTTCCAAGAGGCTTGGAATCACCTTCTGGGTTTCTGCTGACAAATCCATTACCTGAAGGGGTATCACACACATACTATTTACATCTCATTATCTGGCTGTGGGGACTCGCAAAACCTTGAGGCAGCACAATCTTTGTTACACAAATTTAGAAGCATGTTTTCTAGACTTTGTACTAGTATATTTATATCTCAAATAAGAAATTGATTAGCATGTGCTAGTAAGTGTGAGAATATGTTTGAATAAAAGTCACTCATTGTGTCTTTCAACCCTGTTTTTCCCCAGCAGTGCTGTGAGTAGCTTGAAAGGCTATTAGCATACAAAGAGAAGAGCCACAGCAGTGTTCCCCACTAGGTGACTGCCAGCATTTAACACACACAGGATCAAGGTGGACAGGATGTGTGCCTAGTAAATGACAGGGTTTACACTGCTCTAGGCTGAGTTGGCAACCCTAAATTCGAACTGATAAAGCTGAACTTAAATTCACGTCCTATTGCAGCATTTGGAAAAGCAATCAGAATCCCATTAGGTGAGCTTCTCATAAACTATATATAGTGTTTATGTATGTATTTGTGTGTATTTTACATATAGAGAGGGTGTGGTTTAGTGGCTCTTTATGCTTCTGAAGGGTAGTATGAGTCACTGGCCTCATTTTACTTTTTCATTTTACCTGCCACAAGAAAGAGCAAGTTTTAAATTAAGTTTCTTCTACAGGAAATATGGCTTCCACAGCTCTGTGGAAATGTACAATAAAATTCAGTAGCCTAGTGCTTTTGCCTTTGTAATAAAGTGTAGTTGCAAATGGAAGAATTTATTTATTTGTAAGCACATTTGCAGGTGTTGTTTTGACAGCCTGCTAGTTTACACCACAAATTTTGTGGTAGCAGTGAATTCTGGGATTGAACCTTCTGGTCAGAAACCAAGGAGTGGTCTTAACTAGCTGTGAATGCTTAGCCCTCAGTATTATTTTGTAGAGACAAATAGTAGCAGACATACACTGTGCTAGTAATATCCTCTTGTCTGCTGTAACCAAATCCTTCCCTAGCCAGTGCAGTGCCCTATTTTTGGAATGTGCTGGCTGGCAGCACAAAGTGGGCAGTTAGTCACATTGAATTCCACCTGCTTGACTTTGTCTGCAGGGACTCGGTTCCACGCTCACTGCTAGCTGCTCTTGGCATAGGTCCTTCAGTCAGCCAAAATTCTGGTCATTCTTCACGATAAATAAATCTTCCTTTGAAAACTTGTAAGATTGCCATCGCCCTAAGAACTTAGCCTTCTTTTAAAATCAGCAGCATATCAGAGTCACTACCTGTATCTTTCAGAAAATGCTAGGTGGATTTATCTGGAGCTTCATAGTCTAGAAAATGAGGAGCTAGGCCATAGATTTCCTTAGCTTTAGCCTACTTCAGAAAGGTATCAAAAATCTATTAAAAGACTAAGTCAAGAAGTTTTAAAGGTGGAGAGGGAGAAATGTAGTGTGTAGAGTCTCTTTAGAAATGGTAGGATTCATGCTCTGAACTTACCTAGCACCACTTTGGAATGTACCAGAGAAAGTCTGAGGGCTGAAGGGTAAAGTAGTCTGAGAAGAAAAGACTGTATTGAGAGACTCAGAAATCCTCCTGTGTAAATCCATATACCCCAAATCCACTTCCAGAAGAGACAAATGAATCAGAATGGCTAAAAGGTCTTCTGCAAACTTCCAGAAATGTCCTTCTGCTTTTTGGAATAGTTCTGTGGGAGTTGTCTGTTCTGCTGCATGATCTGAGGTGTCTGGCAATGAAGAGCTCAGCTACGTGTCTAGCAAATCTAAATGTAATTACATTAGATAGATATACACAGAATGATGCCCCCAAATTCATGTAATTTAAAGAAAAATATTTATTTTGGCATCATGCTCCAGTAGCATGAATTTAATGTTGCTGGTTTGCAAAAGATGGATGTTAGATATTTTTTCTCTCTGTATGTGATGGAAAAAATCATTGAAATGATTGATAATTGTCATTTTACAACACCATTGACAATATTTTTAGTCAGCTTTCGCTGCTTGTACCAACATGGCCAATTTCCAAGGGTTTGCCCGCGGTTTATGCTATGAAACCCTACTGTCATGTGACGTTTCTTGTACTGAAACTGTCAACACGTTTGGGAGATCTGCATGATAATTTAATTATCACTGCATTTTTTCACATTAAAAGTAATTAAAAGCAACTTGCAGAACAAGTCAAACAGTTAACTGTGCTCATACAGGCTAAAAAGAATTGTCAAAGGCACATAGTTAATATTTCAGAGATGGGAGTGGCTGTGCTTGAAGGGGCTGTATGATTACTCTATGGTTACTAGTCATCGTGGATGACTACTATTTTCTGTTTTGTTTTTTTTTCTCTTTGCTAATACAGTTAATAAATATTTTTTTATAGATGCAATAATTAGACTTTTTAGTTTTTAGAACTTTAAAACACTTTGGATATTCTTGGAGGACAGTATGCAGTGGAAATATGGTAGATTGCTTTAATCAAAATGGGTACTTTAGTGTCTTAGCAGTAATATTGACTTGAAATAGAATTCTAGATACTTGGTCTCATTGTTTTCTCTTAATATATGGCTAACCAACAGCAGCTAAAACTGCTTATGGCACGATTCATAAGGTGGCTATTCACAAACTTGTCTACAAAATCTGTTATCACTACCATACATTCTCAGCGTTCCTGCTGGCATTTATATACTTTCTATATATTCTGTTTGTGATGTGTAAGCATTTATTATGATATCCCAGAATATTTTTTTTTGAGGTAACAAAAAATAAGTAGAGGAGCATAGGAAGAAATAACATTAACATTTGGAATCAGTAAATGTATTTGTATATATATTCATGGAGTTTAATTATCTTTTTAATTCTGTTACTATGAGATACTCTGTTAAAATTAAAAAAAAACCCCACAACACATTTTTTATACTCCTTTGAAACAGGCAATACATAAACAAAACTTAGTAGGGCTCACAGTTGACACTCATCACTCCTGCACAGTAACACAGGCCTTCAGCTCCCTCTTTATGTACAGTAGATCTCCAATTAACACAGTGCTAACTGGCACATCTGCAGCAGCTTTATCTCCAGCCTGCTGTATTACCACTCATAGCTCTCTATATACAAGTGCTGCATGTGGTGGGATGCATAATTTTAACTACTTGCAAGTTGAGGGTATCTAGGGTAAAGTTGAACTATTAAAATTCATTTGTTAACATGGTTCATAAAGACCTGTACTTTCATATAAAAAAAATGAAAATATACATTTTCGTATCCACTTAGTTGTTGAGTATAAATATAATTAAAAAAACTTTTAATTAACTTCTTTCAAGTGTTTGTATTCTCTATTAGGAAATCCAATTGCTTCTTCACAGTTCATAGAAGTTACCTTCTGCTTGCATGTGCCACTATGTGTGTCATTCAGTTCTATGCTGATTGTACCAAGACACATAATGTTGTTGATGTTTTCCTCCTACATACCAAAAGTTATACGAAATATGCACAAAGGACTTCCATAGAGAGAAAAATATTTCTTTAAAATATAGTTTACATAGACTGGGGACAAAGCAAGCCACAGAGTGGTTGCTGAGCTGTCACAGACAGACAGTTGTGCTTTTCATAATTTTTAATTGTTTTTTAAATTATGGACTAGAAGCTGTCTGATGTATTGAAGAAGGCTGAGTCTTTCTGTGCTTTGTCCTCTGCTTTTGGGGGCTCTGGCTGAAATTTTGTAGTCCTTTCAGGAATTCTCTCAGTGAGTTTGGATGAGTCTCTTCATGAAATGTGAGAAAGTATTAGCTAACTGCAAAGAGCAGCTTGTACAGACAGGAGAATAAATGTCTCCAGCCTTCATGCATAAGGTATATTTAAAATCACGCTTAACTCATGAGCTAAATTACATGTTTGCACTACACTAGCCTGGTTTATTTAAAGGATGCTGGGGACAACACCAATCAAAAGATATTTACTGAAATGTGTTAGTGCATTGGGCTGGTTAAAGATACTCTGTTATGAATGTCCTTTCAGTAGGAGATATTAAACTTGCTTGTGTTCCTTCATTTAAGGACAAATGTCTGACCATCTCTCAGTAATGCTAGAGCAGATAATAATGTGACTGGTTCAATGCTGTTGATTTTTCCTGTAAATTACATAACAATTGAACACATTTCAGAGTTTATTGAAGAGGTGTATTTACTCTGCTTACCTAAATCCTCTTATTTCCCTTGCAAAATTTCTTTCAAAGTCTGCAAAATAATTTTGTGTATCATCTGTAGACTATGAAGGAAAAAGGTATCATGTTTGCACAGAAGAGGGGAAAAAAGAGCATTTCAATGACATAATAAGCAGAAATGTTTATATCCTTTTTTTCAAAGAAAAAATCAGCTCTTTGTACTTTAGAGCATATTACAGTGTGGCATGCCGAGAGGTTTTCTGCACAAGGATAAATTTGTATCTTTTTGGACACTGCCTACACTGGTTTTGAAATCTTTTTTGAGAATGTACTTGCTGCGAGTCAGACAAAAAATGTACAAAAAATGCAATGATGTTGGTAAAACAGAGTTCTTAGGAACACCACATTATCCCTGCTTGTGAACTTTTAGCATTTTCATTTTCTATCAGACTAAGCAGGAGCTGAAAGCTGTCCAGTTCCTCCTGATTATGTACAAACTTTATCACTCAGCTATTACCATCTGAAGTCTTGTGTAATCAACTGTTACTGAAAGGGAGGTTCTCTAAGTTGCAAGGTTTTCCTGGCTTCTACCACTGAAGATTGACTGAAAGTTGATCTTTGTCAGCTCACGTTAAAACACTCCCAGTCCCTGGGTTAGGTCATGTATTAGAGGTACATCTCTCTTCTAAATCAAGTTAGGCTTTGTGAAAAAGGAAAAGAATTTATAGTGAAGTAAAAGTCCGCGTTGTTCTTAAGAAATACAAAGGTCAGTTTATATATGCTTTATAGAAGTTAAAGTAGGTTAAAAAAAAAAAAAAAAACAAATACCACACAATGTAAGGAAATTAATATAAACTGGGGTTTCTATTTGTACCATTTAGGCTTAAAATAAGTATGTAAAAATAAACATGACAATCACTGTTAACGTACAGACTTCTTAAGATTGATGAAACCCATTTCTATTACAGCAATAATCAAACAGTGCACTTGTTTACAGCTGAATTTTTAAAATCAACTAACTGAAAGAGTTAAACACTTGGAGCAAGTCTGCTAAACAGCTATGCTGGCTTTTGGCAGCAGTAGCAACGTGCGGAGAGTTTTACCTCTGTTATGATTCAGCTCAGTGACTAATTCGAAGCTAAGCAACTAATTGAGAGTTGAAAATTCAGGAAAGCTTGTTTTCCTATTCTAACCTCTGAATAAACTGATACATAAGAGGACTTGAGCTACAGATTTTAAATGCTTGCCAAACAGTGTAAAAAAAAAAAAAAAAAAAAAAAAAAAAAAAAAAATCAAGATTTTGATAATATATCCAATGCACTACATTTCTCTTTAACTTAAAAGCAACTATTAAAACAAAAATCATCTTGTACATTTTTCAGCTCTTTTCTAAATGTAGATGCATTGACACTTGTCATTTTTACTAAATATTAAATAATAATTATTTCCAGAGTGCGCAAATATATAAATTGCCTAAGTAAAAAGTATAATATCCAATTGACAAAATGGATATATCAGATGTTGTAGTTATTGTAATGAGTTGTAAAACAACTCTTTTTAATAGTTACTGGTCATTTAACAGTATTTTTGTAAGAAAACAATGTAAAGTTGTTATTAGTACTACTTAGCTTCTTACAAGGAACCCTTTCCTTTGGTGGTTCCCTTCTGTTCATTTAGCTGATGTTCCTCTGAGATAAAACTGTTCTTCCATAACAAAATACAAGGCTCACGTGTGAGATCTTGGGCATTTACAGAGAGCAATAACTGATTTATAAAAGTATCCCAGGTTTACCAATATGAAAATAAATATTTTAAAAGTCTAGAGGTCATATATGTTTTGATAAATTTTATTATTTAGCCAGATCTTTTGTATTTTTCCTACACTTGTAAAGGCAAGTTTAGACAAGGAAGAAGTCCCATGTATGTTCTCAAAATAAACATAAGCCCACTTCCTAATTTGTTGAATATGTTTGGGAAGTTTGGAGTAAAGGTTTAGATAAACAGATGGACTTACAGAGAATTGAATTACAGGAAATACTCAGTTTGAAGTTTTAATTTTAGTTTTTCCTCACTTTTTTGATTCTGGAAGTCAGACATAAGTTAAAATATTTTTAATCTATTATCTGTTGTTGGCCATCATCTTATAGTTACCTAAACAAAGTCTTAAAGCATTGTTCAAAAGAACATCTCATGTACTGGTTGAATAAGATTTCATAAAACAAATTTTTTTCTAATTTAAGCTCTACATGAAGTAAGTAGAGTTCACCCCTCTATAATTTCAAGTTTCATAACCATTTCACTCTTATTTCAAGATATATTCTGAATATGAAAATATCATGTCAAAACTTAGCTCAAGTCTTCATCAGGCTTTTTAAAACCTAAGTTAGAATTCTGTTTCTAAGATAAACAGATATGGATCAGAAAGATTTTCAACTAGCTAGTATTCATTTTGGCTGAGAGTTCAAGCAATGTCTTTAATCATATTTTTGTTGATTATTTATTAGTTTCTGTGGGAAATCAAAGGACAGACAACCTAAAATATGTCTTCCATAAAATACATCATGAATCAGAAGCTGTAGGAAAGAATTTCTAGGAAGTGTCTTTCATATACTGATATGAACTGATTGAGAGATAAAATATACATCTTTAGTGTGTGTTTAACATGCAAATGAAGGCTGACCCAAAAATGGAAGTCTCCACTATCTGGCTGGAGTAGAACTTTTATTGCTTTGCTAGAGTATGAAAATCTGTTATGAGAGAAGAGAGTATTTCTGTTCCATGTCATCTGAGGGATGATGGTTAAAACTAATTCAAACCAGAAAATTGGCGTAAAAATGCAGGTTAAGAATGTGTTGGCTACCTTTGGAAGCTTTGCAAAATATGTGTTTCCATAATCAGCATGTATTTGTGTGGGGTAGTTCTAAAATTTTCTGTCATCCAAATACAGCTGTGAAACCTCTATGCAATTTTTGCAATCACAGTGTATACTTTTGAATGGTGATACCCAAAGACCAACTTTAGTCCTGATAATAACTGGAAGAAAATAGTATCTTAGTGTAGGAAGGTAACATTTACAGTGCATTTTGTTGCAGAAATCAGCAGTAGAAAAAAAAATAGTTATTTGAAAATGTGATTATATAAAACTAATTCTGGATTTTGACTCTTCTGCTGAAGAATTACCATTCTAAGACTTTTATAACTTCATTAACCCATGTTTCCTTCAGGAAGCTCTGTAGCCAGCACCATTATCTGCCATTAGGAAATAAGCATTTAGCCTGTTTCTATCTGAAAATTTGTGTCTCCACATAAGCTGTTCTAGCTTTTTCTCTGTTTCTCCCTTTGCTCCCTTCCCCAGTCCTTCTGCCTGCATATGATCTCGGTTTCCTGCTTCACCAGGAACAAGGTACTTGTCATCGTCCACATTGATCTTTAGTGAAATAATTTGTTTGTATGAACTGAGCAATGTCCATTATCAAATGCTATGGCAGAATGCTGCTGGCTGCCTACAGAATGATGAAAATACTGAGAAAGTGACATCCACCCACCACCAAGAATACTGGAGGAAAAATAAACTGGCAAGCATATCCATGCCAAATTTTGTAGTGGAATTTGAATCTCCTTCTGAAGTGTACTGACAGTTGAATAAAAGTGATTTAAGTATTGCATTTAATAATTGAAAACAATTAGTATCAGCTTTGTTTCCAGTTTCAGGGGCAAGTACATTTTTCTTTATGTATATCAGTGTGGGAGTAGAAATAATTCTTTTTTTCTTTTTTCTTTTCTTTTTTTTTTTCCCCACAGAAAATGAGAAGTAAAACATTTTTATAAAAAAATAACATTTTATTTATTTTGGTTTTCAAAACAATCAAGTATCTTCTAAGAAGAATACCTTTCTTATGAGAAAAATATTATGGGGTGGGTTTTTGTTGTTGTTGTTGTTGGTTTGGTGTTTTGTTTTGTTTTTTAAAAAGCCATTGTTTATAGGGGAAAAAGCAATGATTCCATTTAATTCTTTAGCATTTCCTTTTGAAGATTTCTGAAGGGCAGTCTGCTAGAGTACTGAAATGGGCTTAGTCCTGTATTTGAAACCGGGTGGTATTTGGCAGTCTAAATGTCAGTTCTGCCAAATATAATATGATTCACATGCCACTAACAGTTTCTACTTAGCCATATGTGAGATTTTGTAAATATCTATGGGAATTGCGCAATGCTCCTTTTTAGGGGGATGATCTAAATACACAAATGCAAACCTCATTTTGTATCCTAAGGCAAGATCTCCAAATAAGAGCAAGTACAAGCCACTAGCCAACTTACAGCATCATTTTTGAGAACCAGTATCATCTTCATTGTCGAAGTTCTGTCTACCCAAACAGTGAACTCCGTTACCTTGTACTCCAGTTTCATCCAAGGAGCCAAATACTTGAGGAAGGCATCAACTGTTTGTTATTGTCTTTACTAGAAATAAATTGGTTGCAGACTTTCAGATTACTTTGTTCACACAGCCCTAGGTTCGCGTGCCTTTGTGAAGAAGGCCAGAGATGTTACTGCCGTTTTTCACTTGTCTCAAAGTTAGAGCAAAGCCTCTTGTTGTGTTTTCCCCCAGCCTTTTCATAAATATTCTTTTTTTTATAAATACTTCTTTTTTTCCTTTATTGAAGTTAAGTGATTTAAGGACACTTGAGAGCAAGGATATAT
>JANIJG010000596.1:189242-201888 GCA_024611175.1 Megaceryle torquata | reverse complement strand
ATTTAAGGACACTTGAGAGCAAGGATATATATATATATATATATTATTTTATTTTATTTTATTTTATTTTTTTGTTATTATTATTTTTTTGGTAATACTCATTATTTACTTTCTAGATGCATTGGTAAGGAAACAAAGATTACCTTGTTCATAAGGGAATCAGTGCCCCAGGTTAATGTCCAGGTGTTCTTTCAACTGATGTCTGAGACTAATTTCTTCCTGGCCCTCTGGTAACCAGCTGAAGCAGGGGACCAGCTGGTGTATCTTCACTCTTGCATACCAACATCTTTCACTGATTCACAAATTTCCTTATATCCTCAGTACTTCCTCTACTGCTTAACAATCTTTGGACAGTAGTTTGAAGATAACTGCTGTTGTGCTTTGCAGTGGCTGCATCTGAATCAAGCAGTGAATGATTTTAAAAACAAATAACTTTTCATAATGATCCTTATAATCTCCATTTGTCAAAAGGTCATAAATCTGAGAGCCTATCAAAGGTTTGCTAAAGAAATGCTTAACACAGAATATTATCTGGTTTGAATCTTACAAGACTGGATGGCTTTTCAACAGGTAATGGTACTAGAAGAGTTTCTAACATATTTACTTCAAAGGTTCAGTTTCTTATATTCCCCTATGCAGACACTTGCCCCGCTGCCATCTCTCAAAGTTCACCATTTCTGTTACTTTTTGCCTGCTACACATAGAAATAACTATGTCAGTCCAAAAATGTACTGAGCAATAGAGACATCTGATGTTTCTTTACTGGATTCTGAACTTTATGGTGCCTATGTTGTGTATTTATTTTTAAGCTTCCATACTAGGTTTACAGACCTTTTGTATTCACCATTTGACATGTGACCTATTTGAGTAAGGGAGGTAGTAAACATAAGATGGAAGCAGGTGAGAGGACAGCAAAGGGGCAGCCATCAATTTCAGCTGCATCTTAGTAAAGAATTGACTTACCCTAAGGGTACACCGAAAGTGGAAGCATGAGATTTGGAGTTTCTTGTGGGAGAAGATGATAAACAAAGTGATCTTTGCAGGTGCTGTTGACCTGTGAATCAGGAAGAAAGCAGATTCATATATATATGTTAGGTCGGAGTACACAGAAGAGAGAAAAAGGAATTTAACCTCCTATAGTAAACAGCAGTTTAAGGAAAGAGACCCTGAAGACTATTGCCAGAGAAAAACACTGGGGTTAGGAATCATAGAATGGTTGGGGTTGGAAGGGACCTCTGGAGATCATCAAGTCCAGCCCCCCTGCCAGCACAGGAACACCCAGGGCAGGCTGCACAGGAACAGATCCAGATGGGTCTTGAAAGTTTCTGGAGAAGGAGACTCCACAACCTCTCTGGGCAGCCTGTTCAGGGCTCTTGTCACTCTCACAGTGAAGAAGTTTTTCCTCATGTTGAGGTGGAACATTCTGTGTTTCCCCTTGCTACCATTACCTCTTGTCCTATCACAGGCCACCACTGAAAAGAGACTGGCCCCTTCCACTTGAGTTGTGATGGATTCACGCTTAAGTCTGAAGTAAAATAGCTTTAGAGTTCATATAAGCCAGGGTAAAACTTGGCAATCCATAGTACTTGTCATTGTTACCTCTGTAGATGCGTTGGTGCAATGTTACCTGCTTATATAGGACTGAAACATATGGTGAGAAAACAGGTTATAGACATTTGGATATTTAGATGAAATAATTTACTTCAGAGCAAATAACTCTTAGCTGCATCTGTTATGAAGGATTGGCAATTATGATGTGGAAAGAGGAGTCCTTTTTCACCAGAACGTCCATATAACTCCATCTCTGCTTTTATTGTAGTCATTCAGGCTTTTCTATCCGGTCCAGCACTACAGACATTGAAATCACTATTAGCAACTATAGAAAAGGGAAGGTGGATGTTACTTAAAATGGTTTGTGTAAAGGATTGTTATTTGAACAGCTCCTTCAAGAAAATCTCTGATTCCTTTGGTATTGTCTGTAAAAACTGAAGTGGATGTTAATTATCTCATATATGTGTTCAGTATCTTCTGGGGTTTCCTTAGTTCCACAAGGACCTTCACAGCATAACTGCATGTTCTAATTATATAATCACACATTTACACCACTTATGTCATTAAGTATAATTGCACTTGCTATGTGCATGTGCAAAAATTACTTTGAGAAAAATGATACAACAGAATCTTAATTAAAAGACCATTAAGCGTGTAAGATGTGCTTACCAAAATGCAGTATATACTAAAGGCTAAAAACTCCCCTGGTGCACAAGTGTTTGCAAAGCCTCTGTGTTTTCTTACGCATACACTTGTGAGACCTTTACCTTAACTTCATTTGGGTTCAATTTTTGTTATGTATATTAAACTGATGTCTATGCTATATAGTGATAACACTAGTAGTTGTGAAGTGTAGTTCTGGATGTAGTCAGGTAAAACTTTGGGTATGAATTCTACCATGACATTTAGCTAAGGATATACGAACAAAATAACTTGACAGTTTTACAAGAATGCATTATAGAAAAGCTTACTGCTGAGTTAGCGTGTGGCATGAGTCTGCAAGTGGCACCCTTCTTTGTTCCTGGTGCAGTGTTATTGGTGTAGAGGTCTTTTCATGAATCCGGGGACAGTGCTGGAACACCGGTGTTTTAGATAAGAAAAATTCTGTCTTTGAGGTAGTTTGAAAATTCCTAGCATGTCTTCCACAAGCGCTCTTGTGAAGAGCAGGGTCTTTGTCCAAATGGTCATGCAAATAGCCATGTTCTGCCTCAGCTCCCTGGACTGCTTCATTTGGACTCTGATTTATCTTTCCTAAACTGTTGATCTTTCTTAAACAGCTGCTGCCTTTTATTTGGACCTGGCTGGAGTTCAGCGATTTATCTTAAGTTGTGAAGCTAGTCTAAGACAACTCATCAAAGGCTCAACAAAAACAGTTCCTTAATGGGAAGTAATTTTCCCATCAACATATAACAGCACTGTAGTAATACACTGGAGTATCCTTTGATGTAGCTTATAACATACAGTTGCCTAACAAGAATGCCTGATTGTTTAGGTTTCATTGTATCTAGCAGTGGAACGATTTTGACTAGCTTCTAAGGTGTTAGGAGATCCTTTTGACTGAAACGTAAATTCAAGATGATATGATATAATGAAAATGGAGACATGCTGCATTAGCATAATTATATCTCTCTAGTTGTAAGTATTTATATAACAATCCCCCAAAGACCAAATATAGTTATGTGCTTTTATTCCAGTTGATCCAAACGTTCGAGAAAAACTAGTTCTTCAGCAGTTCTAGGAATAGTTTATTCATAAATAATCTTCCAGAGGATTTAAGCTCACTTTTCTAACTCTTTTTTTTTTTCTTTTTTTTAATTCTCTTCAGATATTTCACTCATGTTTGGTTTTGGTTTTTCTTATACTATCCCATGAAATTTCTTGATATTCTTGAAGATGAAAAAAGCCACTTTTATGTGGAAGTTTCTGTTGGAAGAACATGTTTTTTTAAAACTCACCTGTACCTTTCTTTTAAATTGAAGGCCTGGGGAAGGGACATTGTCTGCTTGGTATCTCTGTTAACATATGGGCTGAATTACTCAGCAAAGAATTGAACCACACTGTTTCAGATTGGTTACGGTGGTAAAAACTGCCATGCACTGCTCTGCAGAAGAGGGATGGATAAAATGCTCTTTGAACAGTCAAGATTTTTTAAAAATGTCAGTGCAGAGGGCTTGCATTTGTATTTGGCTTTCTAGACCTGCCTCTTGACCTTCTAATTACTTGATTTGAAACAGCACTGAGGGTATAATAAAACTGGAGGTTGTCTCTCGTTTGCTTTATCATAAATTAAAGCTGTTAGTTTGGTGAGGTGAAAGTAGAGGCAGAGTGTTCATTACTGCTCAAGTGACGGCTTGTCAATAGCACTGCCTTTTAGTTTGTTCTAGTCAGCACTTGCTGTGCATTTTGTTGGACCACTGGGAAATAAATACAACAAGATTATACATTTGGAATACCACAAGAGTTCATGAAGGGAGGAAAAAAACAAAAAATGAAAAAAAAAAAAAAAAAAAAAAAAAAAACCCAAAGCAAAAACCAAAACCAAATGATAAATTATACACTTGGTAGAAAGTGACATGCTATCTTGTGCTATTAACAACCAGAGATAATTGCAGCGAATTGTAATTGCAGTTTGCAACTTACAGTACAGTGTGTCCAACATCAATCTTAATAGCGAACAAAGCAATTTATATTAAAAGTTAATTCACTTGGTAAGTTTCGGCTGTGTACAAGGGAGCTAACAGATGTAGCTTTTTAGAAAGTTCAAAGGCATTTGGAACATGGAGAGATGCTAATGTAGTAAGCCTCAGAGAAATGCTGCGTTACTATTTATAATGAAAACAAATGTATGCCATTATATCCCAGTTTGTGTTTATTTAATAATCTGTACAGTTTTGTCCATTGAAGAAATTGTTTCTGAAAACAACAAAAACAGATTTTTCTCATAGATTACGTAAAAATAGCAGTTATATATTCATAGAGTAAATGGGGTCTAGTTTTCCATATATTTGAGTCTATATTCAATTTTAACTTAATCCTTTTATGAGGCAGTACTTAAGTGAGTGTGCGCGCGCGCATGCCTGCATTTATATTTATACATATGTATTGCTGGAGTTTTTAAATCTAATCCTTTATTGTGGAATTATTTACTACTGCCCAGGGTATTTTTCTGGGTTGCCTGCTTATTATCACTCTAGATTCTGAGCAGTATCTTTAATCTGATTTAATTAAAATGAAACTTTATTTGTAATTGCCTAACCCCCCTTCTAATGGAGGGAATAATCCTGCTTTTACTGACCACCTCGTGGTGCCCTCATGTCTGGAAGAGATTCTGTGTACCACTGCCTTCTGTGCCATGGGCTGCATCACTTCACATTTCCTTTAACAGGGATTACCATTTCATTGGTGTTGTGGTCAGTCCTTGGTGCTCATCAGATGACAGAGAATCCCATGAGCTGCAAAGTCATGATCTAAACACTTCCTGTTCTGCTATAGGATTGACTGCACATCTGAGTGTGACCATCAATACAGTTTCAAAATGCAGGGTGAGCATGCTGCCTTTATGGATAGTTATTTGTCAAAGTGTGAAAACCTCCTGAGTCGCACATACTTAGATTTGACTATTGGAGTAACTGTTTCCATACTGGGGGAAAGATTTGGGGGTGAGGAGGTTGAGGAGGAGGAGGAGGTTTTAATCACTGTATCACCTGTATCCAGACCTCATTCAGAGGATTTGTCCAGCACAAAATGAGTATCATTCTTCATTTTGTGCCGTTGTGCTTTTTCAAAACCATCCTTATGAGAGGGCAGGGTTAGTTCATATATAAATTTGGGGTAGATTTTCACCTATTGTGAACTACTGTAGTTCTACTGAATTCAGGGAAACAAAGACACAGCACAAGCTAATGGCTGATTCTCACAGGAGGCTTGGGAAAAACTGAAAAGCTGGACTGAAGCTATTTTTCTTCTTTATGATGTTATTTTCATTGGTAGGTAAGAATGTGCATTTCAGATCATGGATCTTTCCTTGTCTCTGCTGAAGGAGATCCAGAGTTCCACTGAACTTTGTATCTCTCATACAATATATCTATGTGCTTCAGCCAGGATTTCAGTCTATGCTTCAGAAGATATGTCTTATTAAAAAGTACAATCTAAGATTCTTGATGTTAAAATGTGGAGGTAAACTACTAATATTTAGTATCAGCCTTTTAAATTTGGTAGTAAATACATGGCTGGAATTTTTAGAACCTTCACTTTGCTGGTAATGAATTTTTCTCCTGTAAAGCAATGTACTGTATCCGACATAAGTTGGCAGGAAAGGTAATTTGAGAGATTCAGTTTAGAAATTATACATACAGTTTTCCTTTTTTTTTTTAGCAAAAGCTGTCTACAAATCTAAGAGCTGTTTTGACGGCATGTACCATATTCAATTCAAATCATATTTATTTGGTTTACTTTTCCATAGATAAAAGTGGAATTATTGGAAATATATAAAGTTATCTTATATTTTACTTAGGTTTATCAGGAGCAAATCTCTCTGCATATGTGAATATAGTAACTAAGGTAATTCATTTTACAGAGAAGGGCATGTGGTACTTCCTGTATGTATTTATTTTATGCATCATAATAGGAATTGAGTTCTTTCCCTGTTTTTTGCCTTTGCTTTGTGACTATTAATGAATATTCCATGCATTACTGTGGTAACAACACCTATCCAAAAAAACCCCAAACCAAATTAATCCTATAGCGTATGACTAATCTGTAACCCATTTTACACTGGTGCAGAAGAACAGAGAGCAGTTGTACGCAACCGTGTACTAAACATTGCTGCTTATGGCAGTGGGGAGCATCTGCTTTCCAGAGGCGGGTAGGGTGACACGGAGATAAACACAGGAGTAGTGGTATTAGGTCAGAGCAAGGATCCATCAAACTCTAGCAATTACATTTCCAAGAGTGGCCATATGCAGATGCTTAGGGAATACAAAAAGGGCAGGTATAAATGGTACTTTACTCAGCCTCTAAATTTGAGTGAAGGGGATTTTGGGGTGATTATTACCTGTTATGTCAAGTGCCCCAGTGTGTGCAGTGCTGTATCTGTGCTAGTGTATTAGGTGGGTGTGCTGGAGTAGCTTTGTAATAGTCAGCTCTTGCACTGGCGCAGTGCGAAGATGTGTCTGGAAAGTGGCTTTTGCTCTCACCCAGGTAACACCAGTGCATGAGGCTGGGTAGCACTGTCACAGTCTGGTGTGAAGTAAGATGGTCTTCCAGGGGAGAAAATGGGAAAATACAAAGAGTCAAATTTTTAAAAAGCCCAGCAATTAACACCTTCCATTTAACAATCTTATTAAGGGAGACAGGTTTTCACAGGTGTTCACATTCCATGTATGTATATTTACCCTACTTATATGTACAGTCCATAAAAAGGTGCGCCTGTCTTTTTCTCCAGGCACTCTTTAAGAAATGTCAAAAGTGCAATTATACAAATAGACTACTTGGGACCCTCCATTCACCCAGTAATTAACATATATCATAATCTGGCAACAAACCTTTTTCTTTATCATCTCCCAGCAGAACAGTTAAGTGGCCAGTCAGACAGACTATTGAGCAATTAGTAAATCCCCACCTGAAACAGAATTTTATATTTTATTTACACATTTATATTTATAGAAGAAATATTTCTAAATATTAGTTTCATAAATCAGATGTGACCCAGTATTATCTTTATGTAAATGATGTCTCTCTATCAGTTAATGAGTATATTTAGCATTAATTTCTAGTATGTTTAGCACCTACGACAAAGAAAAAGTTGCAAAGAATTAATAGAAGAAGCCTAATGTCAGGGATTTATTAATAATGAAAATGAGCAATATGAGAAAAGCCTGAAAAATTCTACCAGACACTGTAGTGGAGCATGCCACGAAGTGCTTTATAATTGAAATAGAAATAATTTACAGTATTCCTGAAATAGAAAAATGTAAGTAATAGAATGATCATGTGTGATATCCTCAGGACTTCTTCAAAACTGAAATATATTAGGGATAAGGAGAGGAACAGAAAGCAGATGACATATAACAAAGGTTAAATTGAAGACTTACAGGAAAAGGACACAGGTCATAAAAAGCACGTGCAGGATAATCTACCTCTAGGAAAGAGGACTAGAGAAAGAAAGGCTTTAAAAAGATCTTTGTACAAAAGAAATGTTAATAAGACTGTAAAGCCACTGATATATAAAACTGGAGAAAGGAATAAGAATTTAAGGAACTTCACATTTATCCAAATGTTTTGAAATATCACTTCATTCTTTACATTTTTTCCTTATTTCTTAACAGAGCCACAGTAAAAAAAGCTGTATGTTAAATGATAGTGAGACAATACTTGAATCACACAAACACGTGAAAATAATCAGATCTGAATGACATGCATTTTGTAATCAGGAAGGGTTTGACTAACAACTCCTTTTTAAGTATAAGGGTATTAAAACTAGATGAACTGAATAACAAGTACAGTTTGGAAATATAAGGAGTAAGTTTAGACAGTTAAGTTTGAAGTTCATATTATTTCTTTGCAACATTCAAAGAATTTGTGTGCATTTGGTACAAATTCAGTGCAGTTTCATATTTGTATTTTGTGTTCACTAATACAAGCATTGTTAGTCCTTCCATAGGACTTTTTGACAGTAGAGCTCTGAATACTTTACAGGAACGTGATGGACAGAAATTTGCAATAGCTTATCCAAAGTGACTTTGAAATATCAATGTTTGATATTTTAAAATTATTCTTTCAAATAATAAAACCAATAGTCTGCTATTTGAATAGATTGCTATATAACATAAATGAAAAATAGATGATCCAAGAAACAAGTTTACAGACACCATTGGCTGAAAACAATTTGCTGAAAGCATTTAGGCCATTCTTGCAAAATAAGGATATGTTAAAAAAACTTGAGAGTCCTGTAAAGAATTTTAATGAGATCTTCCTCAAACTTGAGCCTAATTCATAGGGCCAAGAGAGAAAAGAGTAAAAATCTGTTTCTGCTGGAGAATTTATTTTGGTGAAGTACTTGTTGAAGCTGTATTTCCAGTTCTTAGGACTTTTGTGGGGGAAGAACAAGTCTAGCTCTGGTTTCATCAAGACAAATGAAACCAGTCCAGAAAACCCAGCTCCTCCACCACTATAGTCTGTGAAAACAAGATCCAGCCTGAATACTTGCTGTGGTATCTGTGCTAGGAAGAATTTTGGGTTGGTTTGTTTGTTTATTTTTGTGAAATGTGTAAAACTCTTGAAGTTATAAAGAGCTAGGTATTTACTCCAGTGCATTTGTTTGTCAGGATCAAGAGTAGTTCTCTGATTTTGGGCATTGTAAAAGAGATGTCAATGGGTGGCTTTTTTTCAAAGTAAACATAAAAGTAGCAGCATTAAACAAAGAAAAGTTTAGGTTATTAAATAAAGTTTCAACACTTCTTACTTGCTCAAAATATTTGCAGCAAGTTCTGTGAAGTAGAAAAAGAAGGGAACGTGCCGTGCAATTTTTCTTTAGCCTTTTTGCAATGCAACAGGGCAATCAATACAAATCTTTGCAGTAATCATATATTGATTTTCCTAGACTATAACTCCATTTAAAGCATTTTTATCCCCAGGAGTGAAAGCATTGGAGGCTATCAAAGGAGGAAGTAGCTTTCCTTGACCCCATCTGCAGTTCACATTGATTAACAGAGGCTAGGTAAAATAAATAAATATGTGTGAGAGAGAAGAAAGAAAAAAAAGAGTCACAGAAAGGTTAATACTGGCTGGGGAGAAACATAATTATAGTGCATTAGGGGTTTTGTAAAATTATTAGGTCAGGATAAGCTAACAAGTGACTTGGAGAAGGTGTATTCTTCATTAAGTCAGAGCCAAGTCTTACAATACCTGTTTTTTACTGACTGTGCTGCAAATTCAAGTAATGGGGAGCTTTCTAATCATCTGCTCATGCACATGCAGTTACTGGGATAACAAAAATGAGTTAAAATGGGTAGGTTTTCGCTTTACCCTGTAAAGGGAGGTCTGTTAGGATATACTGAGTCCGGGACAAATTCATAGTGAGTGTGCAGAGGTGACATTGAAAGCAGCTTGATGGTTCCACGATGCTGCATTTTGTTAATGGTAAAAATGCCATTGTTTTGGAACATTTTTGAAAACTCTGGAAAACAGATTCGTCTAATTAACTATTGAATTTTCTGACAAATTACAAACAATGCAAGATATTAATTTAATATAATTTTAATAACACTGAAGCAAGTCCCTCCTAGTGCAGTGTATTAAAGACAATTTTCCATTTTTAGCCACTTGTTTCATTCCCTGGAAGTGCAAAGTAGATGATACCACATCTCATGCAGGTGTTATGTTCTGTAGTGTATTGCTGATATGTAAGACAGTAAAAGCAAGGTGATGCAATAGGTGGAGGCCACAATTTTGGAATCAGATTTTTCCTTAAAGCTCTGATTGATCCTAAATGCTCAGCAGTCCCTACAGCCGGCCCATCCTATGCAGCTGTCAGCTCTGTACTTTCAGTCTGTCAGTTTTACCTCTTCTTCTGCCATTTACTTCTGTGGTTTCCTGGTCCTTATCCTCCATGTCTGATGTTTTTGGGGCTGAAGCTTGGTTCTCATAGATCAGCCTTTGTTAAATTAAAAGGTGTGTGTAGCCTCATTATCCTTCTCAATGCGTTGTAGTTGATACTGTTTATTTTACCAGCAACTTCAGAGCTATTTTGCTTCAGGCAAAGCAACTACTACACATTGTCAGATAAAGTACCTTATCTGTCAGCAGCACTCTTGTGAATTAATCATAATTCAATAGGTTTACTAATCAAGATTTGAGATGAATGTTTTGATAGAGCAATCAGATTTGTCTAATCTATCATTACTTGACAGTTGCTTTAGGCAGAGTGCTAACTTGGCATTAGTACCTGGGTTTGATCAGTTTGGCATGGCCCCACCAGTCAGTAGCATCAGTTATTGCAGCAGTGGACTTCTGCGTAGATACTGATTATAGTTCCTTTTCAATTTCGAGAGAGACTGGAGTAAAGCTGAGATCAGGCAGCTCCCCCCTATCCTGTACCTCATTATCAAAAGAATTTTGAACCGTGAATTCACTTTGCAATTTTCACAAATAACAAAAGTACTCAGAGCTTGTTGACAAAAGTGAGACATGATTTATGGTAGCATATGCAAGCATTGCTCAGAACTGAAAGGGTCACTGGAGTAGAAAGGAGATAAACTTAATATATTGTTAAGTGTTGTTAATTATGAATCCAGTCACGTCTGATGTCACTAAAATTTGTTCTCTATTTTGCCCAGTTAAACATTCTTGGGGGTAATTTACAACATAGCTTGCAGCAGTTTGCTCAATTTGAAAGCATAAATGAAAGCTTTCATTGTATATTGACATATTTTTCTTGTTAAGCAATGTTTAAAGTACTGATACAAGGTGCTGTAATAGTGGGTTAGACTGCAAGTGCAAGTTTGGTACATTGTAGTCAATAATGCATTAGTGTGGGAAAATGAAGGAGAGAATTGACATTTGGTTATATATTTTTATTTATTATTTTCATTTTTTTTTTAACCTGGGTGGAGTCTTGTCTCCATGTAGGAGCAGAAAATAAAACTTCAAGCATCAATGGCTAAATATAGACCCTTATTCCCATTTTATTTTAGGGTATGTGTCAGTAGTATGAACACAATATACATGTGGACCACATACACTGTGATCCATATGTGTAGTTTCATCACCAATACAACGTAAATTCTTCGTCACTATGGTACTTGTGTCTTTTGACTTCAGATATCATTTGCCTGTGATGAAAAGTCTGCTGTGGACTGTCCTCAGTACACACAGTGGTCATAGGTGATGCATGTTCTTGTGCAACAGGCTACCATGAGAATTATGTACCACTTAAATTCTGTTTAAGCCCTTAAAAAAACAGTCCCTTACCATCAGGATGTAAACTCTTCTGCCTACATACAGCTTCTCTCTTAATCATTTGAAAATTTGAAATACAGTAGGTAAAAGAAGAAACCAAAAAGTGCCAGATCTCATATATTCACTCCTAAGCCCAGAAAACAAGAATGTGTAGGTGTAATATATCAGAAATTACTGTCTAAATGCCTTTACTGTTCCAGATACAAAGGAGTTTAGTAGAGTGTAGTGGCAACTTACAGTGCTAATATTTTGGTAATAACAAGATGGGACAGAAAATAGACTACCGTTTAGTGATGAGCTCAGAATACCATGGTGTAAATATTTGTATTTCCTTGAGATTAAATAAGCAATTGTACTGTTAGGTCTTTGTGGCCATGTTTTAGTTGCTTTCCCTCGGTTATCCATGAGCTCAAAATCTTGCTAACTTCCAGTATGGCTGCACAGATGCTTTCTGATGTCTTCTTGAAAACTGCTATGGAGTAAGGATGGCAGTGGCTCTAACCACTCAAGAACATCAGCAGGCAAACTGAGACAGAGTTTAATGCTTATCTGATCTGTATTGCAGACAGTGAGGACAGTAACTCTTCTCAGCAATGATCAGTGGGATACTTCCCTGGTTAACTTCAACACAAGTGAAATGTCTTCAATATCTGTTGCACGTCACAGAGAAATTTTATGTGCTGTCCTGTAGTGCAGGATGCATCCTGTGACTGCCTAGTTAAAACAAGTAAAACTGAAGAACAATGAAGAATGTACTTCTAATTTTACCTTTGGAGTTTTTTAGCATAGCCTGACAGAATATTTAACAATTAAAAAATAAAAAATAAAAAAAAAGCCACTACCTTTTTGTGACATTTGTTTTAAGAAGAGTGTTTGTATTTTTGCCAGTCACTACTCTGCTAAAAGCCAAAATGAATATTATTTGTACTCACTGCTAATAAAATACCATAAGCCTGTTTCTATGGAATGATGAGCATTACATTGACTTTGCCACCACAGGATTCCTTCTAATATCCTGTCAACAGTCTCATGCCCTGCATTTACTGCTGTGCTCAAATCCCATCTCTCCATACATTTAAAAGGAGTAATGAAAGGGCATCCTTTTCAATATCAAACTATTTCATTGTTTCTTTTGCAC
>JANIJG010000596.1:176644-189142 GCA_024611175.1 Megaceryle torquata | reverse complement strand
TTCATTGTATCTTTTGCACACTGAACTGCTGTTGATTACTTTGCAAGGTCCCTCTACGTGGTAAACTGGGAAAGATGTTTTCCATACAGATTTGGACAAGGAAAGCCTTTTGATGATCAATGAAGTACTGTGTATGTAAAGTGGTTGATTAAATTTCCTTGCTTCCTCCATCAAATTCTGCAAGTTAAAAATCCCATTCTGAGGTTCTCCACTCACTCAAAGCCCTGCTGCCTTGACAGCCACCTTTGACTTCATTTTCTTCTTGATAAAATCTATCATGGCATGCAAGAGTGCCTTGCTCATGTGAGATGAATGATGGTCCTGCATGCTTACTACAATAACATGAAATTAACATAGATCAAAGATTTGCTAGAGTTATTAAGAGTAGGCAGCTTCCACATACTTAATTCATTGGGATTTTTTCCCTTCTGCTAGTTAACATATCAAACTAATAAATAGCAATGAGTCATTCTGTTTTTTTTCTTTAGAGTGCTAATAAATGCATTCGAGTTGACAGGTTTATAATGGTGAGGAGATAAAAAATGTTCTTGGTAAAAAGATGCTCCGTGTGAATACTTGTATGCATTTCTGTTCACATGGTCATATATATGACACCTGTGTGATCCCTCAGGCAATTCAGTCACTCATTTTTCCTGCCAATTTGCTTGCTTCATTTTGATCTATGTTTGCTATCATTTGTCAACTGACACCTTTAGCATGTTTTCACATCAGTTGTTTTGAGAACATGAATGCTGGTAATTACATCAGTACTGCCCCATTGCAGGAGGATAGACCAGACAGTCACCTGGGACTGCTTTTTAACAGTTATTTATCAGTTATTCATTTCTGATTTTCATGCATTGCAAAATTGTTGGTTGCTTATCCATCTTTCTTATTGTAGACAGTAACTAGAAGTCTCTCGTTAATGGTGTCAGTATTGGAGCTTGCTGGTTGTGTGTTTTCCCCATTTGTACATGTCTTGTCTCCTCTCATACAGAAGTCAGAGACCTAAAGAATAGTCTCAAGATTCTTGGGCCTCAGTTATTCTCAACATCCTTGGCTTAGAATAGAATTCCCCGGAGCTGGTCCATACATGCGGAGATGGTGGTCACATCACCAAATTTACATGGAAGACCAGTCTGCCTTTATCACAATTTACTGAGATTCCCTAAGGGCTTCATGCAAATATACTTTATCGTGTCAGGCATTCCTTTCCATTTCTGACCATTTCTGCTTCTTTCTTATTGCTGTTACAGCTCCATCATCTCGATCCAGCTGCTGGATCTTGTCTCTAGTGCTCGCTTTTTTTAAAGGAGTATAGATGAGACCTAGACAGTAACTGTGGTTCCCAGTCATATAAGGCTTTGCACAAACAAGGTATCCCGGAACACTCTGCCAAAATTAGCCTTCATTTTAGTCAACTGGTTCACCTAGTTTTCTTCACGTTTTGATGCAAGGAGTAACTTGTTTTTCTGTGTACAGAGGACTAAGCATTTCACCCAACTGTTGTCTTTTTATTTAGAAAAATGTCTAAAAACATCATGAAATTAGCCAGAAACTCATTGAAACAGAATCATGTCATCTTAAAAGAAAGACATTTTATATCAGTAACCAGTAGGTGAAGCTCTGTAACACAAGTCTTAAATAAAACAAAAATTGTTCCAGTAGCGTTAAACAGTGCTACTGCTTTAAAAGAGACTTACCCCAAAGGGCTTATTACCACGATTTTCCAAGTCTTTAATTTATTATGTGCTCTGTGTTTTACTACCTTTCCCAGTTTTTAGTTATCTCAGCCCCACTTTTGAGTGCTGAAAGGTCAAAAGGTGCACTGCAAAGGCTATGAGTGTAAAGGCACATCAAATGCTAAAATGTTTAGACTACTTGAAATCAAGGAATAAAATATAAAGCTATTTATTTCTGAAGTGCTTGCACATATTTTAAAATCCAGCATAAAACCTCTTTAAATGTTCCAGTGCATAATTAACAATTGCCTTTTTATCTATGCATTATTTCATCCTGGATTTACTGGGAGTTCAATGTGGGTGTCAGGTTTTCAGCCCGAAATCTGAATGTGTGGGGGGTGATTTTTTTTTTATATCTTTTTTGGTGGTTTTTTGTTTGGTTTGGTTTTTTGTTGGTTGTTCTATTGAAATTTCTTTTTTAGTGTGTCTCCCACAAGGCAACAGAGTGATAATGTATTCACAACTACAAAAATGCAGCTTCTTGTGGAGTCTGCAATCATCTAAATGCACATGTATAAGGGAGACACAATTTTGTTATTTAAAAGTACACATCTTACATTTATGTAGCACCTTTTATTCCCAAGGATCCCAAAGTACTTTAGAAAACTCTTAACATATGTCGGATCATCTAGCATACCACTGGAGTATTGGCACCTGTGGTGCAGAACACAGTGGCCTTTTACAGAAGTAAAATTCTTTTATAAATATAGATACAAAAGACAGTAAAAGTCTTTCCATTTGTTTTGGTGGGAGGTACACAAGGAAAAGTCAGGAAATGCCACTATTTTATGTGGTAGATTAAAATATAAAAGCACTTCCCATTTTTTCCACCCAAAAGTTTGTAGTTTTACAGGGTCACTTGTATACTGGTTATGATTTTGATCCTAAGGGGGCTTTTTAAACCACTTCAATCTAACTTCTGCAGCATGTACCTAAGTGCAAGAGTATTTTCTATTGTGAGCAGGGCTGTAGTTAGTGAAGAAACTGGAGTTTGACTAGGAGTAGAATAGATACTGTTATTTTGAAGAAAAATCTGACTATAATATTCAGACCCCATCTTGCTTTTCTTGGCAGTGAGGAGAAATTATGGTGAGGACTTCCAATTTTTATTAAAGTAATATAATATTAAAATGGGTTAAAATACATTAAGATTATTTGTCTGTCCATCTTTGTATAGATGTAGTTCATGGTGATACATGTAAGGAATGCTTCCAAGCTTTGTAGAGGGAAAGAAAGTGGAAACAGTTTTCCTGTTGCATTTTAACCCGAGCAGTTTCTTTATTTCACTTCTGTGTGCTAAGAGTCCTGGACAGGTCCTAGTTAGACTTTTTATTTTCCCTTCTGTTGCTATTTTTGGATTGATCTAACTTTCAGAAAGACAGATGCCCAAGGCTATACCCCTGAATGCACATGAAAACTACTGTAGCAAGGTGTATGAATCTGAAATTCACCTGTAGGACTTAACAGCTGCTGGTTTCCATCTGAGAGCAGAGATGCCTGCTGTTGTTAGTGCAGCCAGGGAAAAGTGATGGTCTCAGATGCCCGTCCTGCCATCTCGCATGTAAATTGCTAGGAAATCAAAGCTGTGGTCTCTTGAAAAGATCTGTCTCTCAAATCTTTACTTTACACTGTCCAGCTTCTGCCTCTGGGTCATTGCTGGGCTCTCCAGGGTCTGTGTCCAGAGGTGCTGTTGGGACCCAGGAGCATGCAGTGGAGTTGCTGCTGTAGTGCCACACAGTTACTGCTGCCATTGAGACAGGGCTGTAACTGAAATGGCAGCACCAGGCTGCTCCAGACGTAGATGCAGTTGCCTATGGCTTAAAGCCACTGTTGCCAGTTATACACTGCCAGTACTGGCCGTGCTTCAACTGGGAGCTTGAGTCAGACCAATGTGGTTTTGTCTTTCTTGCAGGTATTCTGTACCACCTTAGCAGCTAGTCTAGTCTGGCAGGCCCTGCTGAATTGGGAATGGTACCAATACCACTGAACAGCTTGGTTTTTTTTTAATATTTCATAATCCTGAGTCGTAAGTAGTAGTGTAATATCTGATCTTCTGGGGAAGAGCTGGAATATCTGTGGTAGATCAAAAAATCATCCTTATCACTACCACTTGATAATACAAGCAGTGTTAACTCTCTTCTAGAAAGAGTGGCCTCATAAGAAATTAATATGCCTTGGATGATGTCCAAATCTTAAATAACACTTCTTTTCTTATTTTTTTTTATTACTACTTGATTAATATTCTCTAGTTAAAATAGGTAGCAACTGAATGTTGATTACAGCAGGATAATTCATAAGAAATATTAAAAACTTACTTGTGTTCTGCATGGTCAAATTTTCAAGTCGATAATAAAATACTGTTAATCAGTGGATTGATTTGACCATAAAGCAGTTGTGTATTGATGCAACTGAAGCATTAAATTTGATCATTGTCATCTCTGGATGAGTCAGATCTGATGGCTACATTGTAAGCTATGTATTTCCCAGTATTGATAGTAAGCAGAGAAGGGGATTTTTAAAGGAGATATCCAACCTCTACAGAATGGAAAGGGTAAAAAGTTCTCTAATGAATATGATGCAAGATGGTCAAAGCAGATCATCCAAGTATGCAGTAGCTACTGTACCAGCTGTATTTCTACTAATGGCTCTTGCTGTCTGCCTGTCACTGAACAGTAGAGAGAAGGAGGGGAAAGTAGTTCAGAGGACAAAGTAACATGGTGAGATTATTTTCTCCGACACATTCATTATATTTGAGTCCCTGGGTCATATGTGAAACTGTAGGTTGGAGTATTTTGCTGTAATTTTAGACATAAAGCTTGTACTGAGCTAGAAGCTGTAGTTCAGGAGACACAGTGAGGTCCAAGTTTAATTCTCCATGAGGTACCACCTGGCATAATGTTTGGTGTGTTGACATTAGCTGTACATTGAATCAGAACCAAAAGCTTTGTCAATGAGCATTGGGAGCAGCTGATCTTTTCCTCTTAGCAGTGAGGCTTCACCAAGTGAACTTTTGTGGTGAAGAAATTGAACTGAGATTAGAGGACTAATTTTTAATTTCAAAATAATAGAACATTTGAATTTGGGCACAGGGGAATATGTCTTCACTTCTTTAGCACCTCTCAGATTTTTTGGAATATGTTTATTAGGTCTCTGAAGACTGAAAAGGCTTTGAATTGTCAGTGGCACATGTAGTCACACACAGAAATCTGAGAAAAGATGAAACTTTTTTTTCTTTTGACTGGCAATTGCAAGATATCAGCTAAGTAAAAAGCAGTATGTAATGCAGTATGTAGCTGTGAACAATTTCCTCCTCATTTTTCTATGTTCATATTTTATTTACTGTATCTTGTTCTCAGTGGTCCAAATAATCTTAAAATAAATCTGTTCCTATTTGATAAGATGACGAGCAGTTTCTTCCATTCTCTCTTCCAATCAAATCAAATACCTTATTAACCTAAAAATAGTCAGAGTAAGTCTCTTGAGAATTCCCCACAGCCAATACCTGACTTTGTACAGAATGCTTCGTCAAGAAGGGAATGCCAGGGAAGAAAAAAAATGTCAATAGTCTGACTTCAAAGAAAGAGATCACTTACTCACCAGTGTTGCTTCTCTTTGGCATTTCTTCTGTGTACAGTTGCCACAGTTGCTATGTCCTTGCAGGCAGGTGAAAAAAGAGAGAAAGGGCCTTTAGACAGGTAACTTCTTGCAAGCTTTAGAAATTTACAGGGCAAGCTGCATTTTAAAATATGCTTACAGCAGTAAATAGAAATTTCCATTGCAAAGCTTTGCAATGTTTAGAGAACCACCATTTAGCAAACAAATTGAGCACTGGCCCAGTACCATTTCCAAGTACACTTATTAGAGATCCAGAGCATTATGGAACTGTCATTGCCATGTTTTCTACAGTAAATGAAGTAATCATTCAGCAGAAAACAAAACCAAACAGAAGCAGGTGGTGTGGTGTCCATTGCTAGCTAGGAAGTGATTATGAAGCATGCCAGAGCAGCTTCAATAAGCAGGAAAGTTCTGAGATACCTTAACCCAGTAATGTTGTATTGCATGGTTACACATCACAAATTGTCAGAACAATTAAAGATTGAAAGACTGGAGGGTTTGGGGGTTTTGCTTTGTTTGTTTTGGTTTGGTTTTAAATCTACATGCATTATAATAACATATAGAACTCCATCTCTAATGGGGGTAACGTTGTGTATGCTGATGAACAGATGCCTAAGTGCCTGAAATTAAATGAAATGAATGGCCCCTTCTGTAGTCACAAACCGTAAATAAAGAGTCTGAGACTTACTCAAGGCCATACAGCGAGGTCCTGGCAATGCCAAGGTGAAGTGTTACCATCTCTGAATCTCGGTCCAGAGCTCTGTATGCTAGAGCTCACTGCCTGTCTTGAATGGAGAGGTGTTCCAACTTTCTACAGGACATCACTTGGATTTTTGAGCTCTGAACATATTGGAATGATGCTGTAGATGTAGGATGGAAATTCTTACTTATATAAAATATAACTCACTGAAAGCCGTGACCTGAATATGAAAACTAGTCATTTTATTCATTAGTGCTTATGTCCCATTTTGGGCTCAGTGATTTAATCACCATTAAGTGTAGTAATTTGTCTGAAATAATTTTATCATTATTCTAAAAACATGACAGAATGGGAAGAGGGGACAATTTACACCTGCTTTTACTAATTCATTTTAACGTTGACATGTGAAAGAAGATCCATTTGAGCTCAGAGATTGGAAGCTATTTCATAGCAAAAGGAAGTCACTGGTTTGCACTGGTTTCTTTGTACAGAATGCTTAAAGCAGCATAAACTAAATAAAACTGCATGAAATAAATACAAATGTATTGAGGGGATTTGGGAGATGCAATTTGTGAATGGGTCTATACGAGGAGAGACTTGTAGTATTTTGGTAGAAATTGTTCCTTAGGCTGCAAGTTGCTTTTAGGTCCATATTCTTCTCTTATTTTCCTGTACAAACAAGTCTGTGCACAGGGGTGAAGAGAAATACGGCTCTTTATGATTAGAGAATTGAGAGGTTGAGTATCCATCAACACTGTGCTATTAGACCAAGACCAAAAGTATTGCAAATTAATTGTGGAAAAAAAAAAAAATGTGTACAGTTGGCATGTCTGTTCTGACATGAATCAGAAGGAAGAGTTGGGCAGAGGTCCTTTTAGGAAGAAAAGAAAAACATATGTTAGTTATTGTATTGAGAGGATGTTTTTATGAGAAAAGGGGATGCTGCTTCATTAATAACTCTGACATGTCACACCAATTCTGGTAGGTCTGATAGATTAAACATGAACCTCTCATTATTCAAGCAGCTGAAATGTATTGGCTGCTTTACCCACCTAATATTTATTCCTTGCACAGTATAGCTACAAAATTGACATCTTCTTTTAAAATTGTTTGGCTGTAATAAATATAAAACTTTCACCACTGATGTAAAGCATTGCTAGCTGGCATCATTTCCTATCCCTTTTTAATTATTCTTGACACTGTGGAGAAACATCTAATATAAATCTGTAATGTGCTCTGATGACAAACTACACGGTTGGAAGACCATGTAATCTCTCCACAATTAATTAAAGTGCACAGAGCTTTTCTTCCCCCCTCCTTTTTTTTTTCTTTCTTTTTTTTCCACCCCCCCCAGCAAGCAGATGCCACTGACTGGCTCAAATAACATTGCTGTCAACTGTAAAAAATTAAGATCCAAACCCTAAGAAAGGTACTTAAAGAAAGAAACCAGATGCCAGGTTATTTTTTCATACTATGGCATACATCTTGGTGGAAGGCACTATTGTTCAACATCTGTAGCTTTACATACTTAATTACTCACATAACTTGGTAAATCTGTCAGCAGTTTATTTCCACAAGTGTCTGTCACTTCAGCAAATCCCTTCTTGAAAATTGAATGATGCCAATCAGTGTGAATAGTTCGCCAGCACTCCTAGAGCAACTAAATTTAGGAGGACTTGGCTGCTGTTCAATGGGCATATATATATCTTTTTGGTTTTGAATGGGTGTGAATCCACTTCCAAAGAGCTTCAGCTTCATGCTAGGAAGAGTGAGCAATGCCGTTGGGCTCATAGGACACATGGAGTCGATCAAATGCAAATTAATAACAATTTTTAGGCAACAGGAGAATGTTGTTGTAACATTTACTGGCTGTAATAATACTGTGGATGGAAGACAGGTTCATAAAAATTGTTTATTAAATATTATTTTACCACCATATGACTTTTGGTGGTGAAGTCTAGAGCCACAGGAAACTGCAGGTGCAGGTTAATTTGCAAGATAACAGCAAAAGTTCAGGTACTATTAATTAAAGTAAACAAGAAAAAAATGCATAAGCACAGTCTAATTTCTCATTTACATTACAGTATTTGAAAAATCATCTACATGTTTTTATTGACATGGATAATTTTATAGAAATGTTTGAAATGTGTTAATGTATTTTCTGCAGTTGCTGTAAAACTGGAGTACGAAGGATGGTGTGCTCGTGTCGGTGGTTTTCCTACCCAGCTAGCAAGTGTGTTTAGATCAATAAAGTAAAATGTTTTGGGGTTACAGTTATTTGGAAAAGCTCCACTATGCTTCATGATTTCTCAGTTAGGATTGGTTTATTACTGAAAAGGAGTTTTTTCACGCATCATAAAATAAATTATTGTTGTTAGTTGGGCCTTTTGCGGGTGGAATGTGCAACTGTCATGACAAGCAGAGAGTGACTTTCTGATCTCCTGCACATCTGCTGCATGGAGTGCAGAGCTGCTCTTTGTGCTGCTTGTTCACAGTACCAACAATTCAGCTCTTCAGGATTCTGAGCATTGTATAATAAATATTTAGTAATGGAAATAGCAATAAAGATGTAACTTTACTATCTTAGATGATTATGTGGTACTGATGGTTTAGGATGCAGTGGTTCTGCCTGTGGCTCTGTCATGTTTTGAAGAGGTTTCTCTTTGTGAAGTAGCATTTATGTTTGTAAACTTCTCTAACTCTCTTTCTAGGTCATATTTCACCTTATGCCACCATTCCCTCACTCCTCACAAATATAAATCAATAGGTTTACAGTACATTGCCTCGCTGCATGGTTTATTTCTTAAAAGAAATTTACTACTGTTGCTAGAGATGGTGCATTTTTCTTCTTCCACTACTAGACAGTTGGCACAACTAGAATCTGAACCATGCTGTCCTTATTGATGCTCTTGGAGAGAAAATTCCTTTTTAGCAAAAAGTACTGACTGATCAGCTTTGTAAGCATTCTAATAGAGCATACTGTGTTTGCACTGATACACTTTAAAAATAGAGCACTCAAAACTATAGACCAGTTCATAAATGGGGAATGTGGGTGCAATGTGGCAGTTTAAATCCGTATCAAACATACAAACAATGTATAAGCTTTTCTGTGCTGATTGTTTTGCTGTATCTTTTAATATACTTTGTGTTCTGTCAAGCGGTTTAGTGTATTCTCAGTGATTACATTTTTTGGATTCATTTCATTTGGGGTTGCATACAACTCAATCATGTTATTTATACTTGCATTATAGTTGAGGGATTTGAAACTGTGTTACAAACTGTGGATCAAATTTCCCTATCAAGTACCTCTAAGAAACCCCTTTCCTTTCACACGTTTTAACGGCTGTAACCAGGAGAGCATGTAGAGATCCATATGAACACGTTTACACGCTAGACACGTCTTGAAGCCCTTTGAATGGCAGCCAGTCCTACGGCAGGACACAGCAAGGCAGCAGTGGGCTGGCTCAGCACCGAGCAGCATGGAGCAGGAGGAGAGGAGGTGTCTCCAAAGAAATAAGGAATAAAGCGAGGTGGCAAAAATCTTGCGCATTAAAAACATTCCAGTTTGGGCAAAATCAACATTCTACGGGTACAGTGAGCGCCAGGGGATTTTAGCAACCACAAATGGTTAGGAACTTGGTTTTACATCTCATCTGACCAATAGTTTATGACGCGCTGTGGTTTTTGCTTTTCTGTAACAGCATGTTTCTTGGATTGTTTAAAGTATTTGGCTTGCAACACCTCTGAGGCCTGGGGTAGCTCGCAGTAATGCAAACTTTGATGTGTCTTATTGTTAAATTATATAGTGCATACAATATTTCATTTTATTTAATACAAATCATTTTTATTTACTTAAAAGGAGCAAGCTGTCTTATTATATGTGTTTGGCTTAGAAACAAAGGAATTATATTCTTTTAAGAGGTGTTTTATGTTTTATAGTTACTGAGAGAATAAATGGCCTTTTAATAGGCATTTATATAAGTGGGATCCATGTCTCCACTCTATTATATATTTTCAAATAATTAAAAGTGCTATACAAATGCCATATGATAGCCTTACAAAAAAGAGGGGAAAACCCATGTGGCTTAAGATGTCAGGAAAAAAAAAAAAATCCTGTTTAGTGGGAAGGGGAGGAGGCAGAAAGGTTTATTAGGCTAATTTAATTTCTACTGAAGCTACAAACATGCATGGGATGAGGATGTGGGAGTTCAAATGTAGACGCTGCATGTCCTGTTCCCTATAGTGACCTGTTCTTCATTGAGACAGTCAATTGACACAGACGCCAGTGCATTTATTACTGCGTCTACTGTAAATGAGACTTTCAGTCTTGCCAGGGATAGATATTTTTCCTGTGTTCACCACTATCACACATCACGTTCAAGGGAGGGGGAAAAGGAACTTTTAAAACAATAATATCAAACAACTTGGGAAAAAATGTTAAATATTACCATATGAAGAACTGATTAAATTTGTATGGTTTTCTTTCAGTAAAAATTGATATGTGATGAAACACAGTGCAGCTGGATAACTTGTTTTGGCTAACGTTCTCTGATCTCTTTACCCAGTTATATATTAAAAAAAAAAAAAAAAAAAAAAGGCAAACCAACCTATCAGCATTCTTGTTCCTATTGTACGGGCTCTGACACAATTGCCTCCTTTTCAGTTGCTCCTTACCATCTGGACTGTAAAAAACTTGAGTTTCCCAGTGATGTAGTTTATCTACGTATCTTCTTCATATTCAGACATACTCACAAATATCATTTTTGTAAGTCTACTCATCACAGTTTTCATGCATTTTATTTAAAAAACTACTGTTCTTGGATCTTTCCGGTTCAGCAATGCTACAGGACTAATGAGCAGACAAAGCTCGTGTTTCCTTTTTGGAGTAGCCCAGAGGCCAGTATGATCTGATAGCTGGAAACCAAAGACAGAGTCTTATATTTAGAAGTTACCTTGTTCTATTCCTTCAGACTCCGTGGGGGTCTTACACATTCTCGTTATGCCACAATGTGTAGGTACCTCTTCCTGGTTTATTGCAATACTGTTTGGTTTTGTTTGTGTATGTACTGGATTTATGATCATGGTAATTTTCATGTGCTGAATAAACTCAGGAGCGATTTTAACATTAGGCTAATATGTTTTCAAACTATCAACTAATTATTAAACAGCATAAAAGCTCTGTCAAAGTCATAAACTTAGGCTTGGCAGTATCAGAGGTGACTAAAATTTGTATTCCTTATGAATATTCCTTAGTACCTGAAATGCAGGAGGGTGAATTTAGGCTAGTTTGCTTACTTTAAATTCCTTTCTTCAGCCAAATGTCCTTACATTGCAGGCTTTTTGGCTGGCACAGGAAGATCAGACTTCCTGCTCATTGATGTCGATAGAATTTTTCTTTTATTTTGGGAGTGGCAGGGGGTTGCTACAAAGTTTAATTTTCCATTTTGTTAACTAAGAACATATGCCAAGGGTCTTGGACTCTCTGAAGTACTGACTGACAGAAAATATAATGGCAATCCAGCATGGGCTGGGGCTGGAGAATTTTGGATGTTGTCCCACCAGATACTGGAAGACTGCAGATTTTTTTTTTTAACTGGGATAGATAGCACGGGTAATTTGCTCTTCACTTTGGCACACTCTGTTTAATTGCAACTACAGCAGAGCAAAACCATCTGCTAAAGTGATCAAGGTCGGAGTTTTTGAGTTATGAACGTTAGAGAAAGTCATAGATACAGTTCTTCTTGTCATTTCTTGTGGTGGAACCCCACAGAGATGTAGCCCATCCTTGGTATAGAGTGGTTGTCTCTGTTGCTTGATAAGTGCCAACCATGTGTTCCATCCTACTGCCAGTCCTGTGCTAGTGCAGCTGCTAGCACACTGTGCTGCTTCTGCTTGCTCTGTTTGTTCCTAACTCTTGCATATTTTTCAAGGGTGTTTGGTGCAACACTGTGTTGGAAAACAGAAAAAAACTAACAAAAGCTTCATGACCATCAGAGGCTCTAGATAGAGACTGCATAAACTGGAACATCTAGAGCGATGAGGCGTTCCATACTTTGTAGTAACCAAGCTCTATTTTAGCCATTTTAGTCAGATTTGCTGCTATCAGACATTTTTTTCTTATGAAAAGTTTGTGCTTTTGAAGTCCTTGGACCATCAGTGAGGAATGCAAAAGAAAAAAATTCCTCTCTTCTTGTATTTGCCACTGTGCATCAGTCTGTGGTCATTTCCAAACTATTCTTCCTTCTCAAACATAAGCTTACTCTGCAAACGTCTCCACAGATTTCTTATTTTCCCCTCCTATATAGAATACTACACTTTTATGGAAAAGAACACAACTTTCCAGGGGAGGAAGGGGGGAACAGAAAAAAAAAAATCAAATCAAAACACAACATGAAGGTATAAGCACCGCTCTCTTCGAACCCTCGCCCATCACACGTCCAC
>JANIJG010000596.1:133023-164834 GCA_024611175.1 Megaceryle torquata | reverse complement strand
AAAAAAAATAATAAAAAAAAAAAAAAAAAAAAAAAAAAAAAAAAAAAAAAAAAAAAGGTGAAAACCAAGATAGATATTTATAAATTTACATTAAATATACATCAATATTAAAGATTATGTCTCTCTCCAGGTATTGTTAACATACGTTTTTAGATTCTTAAAGACAATTTCTGATGTGTTTTCATCTTCTATTTTTGAGCAGGTAGGGTTTGTATTTCCATTGCAATCTTGAACAGTAAAGCCTTTTTAAAGCAGAGGTTAAGATTTGTGTGTTATTGAAGTGCAAGAATTTCTTGGTTAATAAAGATGCCGCAAATACCATGATTTTTTATAAGTGGTAAGAATGAGCAAAGTAATGTTTAACTTGTCCCATTTTACCATATTTTTGCTGAGAAACAATTATTTGAGTTAATCAAAATTAAGGTCAAGTGCTTTTTTTCCCAAAAAGTGCAATATTTACAAAGCTAAAGCTTTCCATGTTAATTATCTTTGGTTTATTAAAACAAAATCTGTTCAATTTTGTATACATTCAATCTGAAGTACAATAGTTCAGGTTTTTCATTTCATTTTGTGTGATTTGAAATTCTGTTCTAGAGGTGTAGATTAAACTCCCATTTTGTTCTGTTTGTTCAACTTCTTGGTAAAAATAGTGTATCTTTGATGTATTTTTGGACTTTGTAAGATAAAGCCATGTAATGGCCTGTAGGAGTTAAATGACTGCTGAATAAATTATAGGAGATGTAATCTGCCATAAGGGATGTTGACTATAGAATGAATGTGAACATCAGGCTCACCTGTCACAACTTCCATCAAGGTACCTGTCACCATGAAGAATACAGTTCAGTATTTTACTGACTAAAAAACAAGTATTTCATCTTGGTTCTACAAATCAGAGTGAACATTGCAATTTGGAATTATTTGGGCATTATTTGATTTAAAAAAAAAAAAGGCAATATATATAAAAAAGCAATGGAAATTTCAAAATTTCCTCTGGCACAGAGATTTGCGCTTTCACTCGGCTTATGTGCAATATGCCATTGGCAAAGCAATTCTCTTCTATAGTCAATTGATCTTGTTGGTTGAACTGAATGCTAATGGAGGAGCTTTTATCTCATTCAAAACATATTAGTCAGAACCCAGAGCGCAAGAGGCTACTGCCAAAAAGTGTCTTGCATTGACAGCAAAACTTCTAGCTCCATCTCTCCCATTTCCATTCTAATCTTGACTCTGAGCTGGGGAAAGAAAATACAGTTATATTCTGTCACCACTTTAGAAATATTTTTAAAAAAAAGAAGTTTGTTTCCCATTTCCCTTCTCTTTTTGCAGTGCCTTAACCCTGAAGGTATGTAATGGCTACAATTCTTGTGCTTTGAATGGTGCTAAAGCAGTAGTTGTGCTTTGCTGCCTCATGGATGTGCAAAAGGAATCAGAAGACATTTTTTATGCTTTTATACTTTCTTCCATACACTCATGAAAAAATTGAATGTGATGATTCAACATATCAGAAACATACTATAGTATACCTTAGAAAATTGATAATAGGATATCTGTGTTTCTAATGCTCACATATTTTTAGGTAATGTTGATTTTGCCTAAATGTTCTCAACATTTTCAGTTTGCATGTCCATATCTTTCCAATGAGAAGAATTTTTGATCTATGTTGACCTGTACCTGCTTGATGTATAATCTATGCATATATAAAGTCTGTGTATTATATTCTATATAAATATTGCCAACGGTGAAAGACCTATGCTTTTAAATGTATGTTGTCTTTGTGGACACTGGTGTCATAGAAACTTTTTGAAGATTTTAGGAGTTCTGTTCAATCTTAGTTAACCCTACAGATTTTGCTAGTAAACACATTTTGCATTTAAGACTTGTATTTTTAGCCTGAGTGTTTGATGATGTAAAGCTAAAGCCATAGTCCGACCAAACCTGCTTCTGCAATCCAAGGCCCAGAACTATTGTATAGCCTACAAATTTAATATTTTGTTTAGCTAAGATCTTTCTTATAATGAAGTATGAATCTCACAATTAACACCTCTTCAGATTGGACTAGAAATAAGAATGATGTGGTCATTTGTCATCAGGAGATTGGAAATGATAGGTTTAGATAACCTGAAGTTGAGTATGTATGGGGATTGCTACATCTCCTTTGTTAGCTGTGATTATCACACATTCTCTTGATGGTAAGCAGACTACTTCTAGTCTTGCCATATTTTCTTTTTTTTTTTTCTTAAAAAAGAAAAAACTATATTTTCTCCTTTTTAGAAAAAGCCCATGTTAAACTCATAGGTCTGGTGTTTTGGCTGGTAGACGTTCTTCAGAAAAAGTTTAAGTTGGGAAAACTGAGTACAAGAGTACAGTCCAGGGAAAGAATTTAATCTTTAACCAACCTGATCCTTGATTCAGCAAGTGAATGTTTACTGTGTTCCACTGACTGTTATGCCACTGTGAATTTGTGTCACTTTACTGTTGGTTTTGAGTTTACTACAACATCTTAAGTGGAAAAAAAAAATAGATTTTTTTCCCCTCCTGCCCCCACTGACTATATAATCTTGTCCAAGAGAAGGGAATGGAAAGAAAACTGGCTTCATGGGTATTTGGTTAGAAAGACTCACAGTGTTTCCAAACAGTTAGAACATGGGGTGAAATGGCTGAAAATTCAGGAAAAGTGTTTTCCACTGGATTAGCAGTGTGGGCACAGGAATTGTTTTGCAGAAATTATTAATAGGAATTGAAGTAATGAGACTCCATATGTGTTCTTCTTCATAGAAGCCTTGGGTTGTGCACAAAAGGAGTAAAGTCACAGTATCACTGGAAGGGCCCACAAAGGTCAAACCCTCAATTACTAACTGAATAGATTGTAAATAATACGCATAGGTCACTGACATATCTCCTTTTCCTATGATTAATTATGCAAATCTGGTGTTCTATCTCAGGTCATATCTATGACCATATAGTGTGGGGTTTTTTATGTGGAAGATTTCTGTGTTCTACTCCCTCCTTCCAAAAAGGAGCTCCTAGTAGAGTTTCAGGACTTCCAAACCACCTTTCTTGCTAATTTATTTCGAGCAAAGTGCATTTTATGGGTTTATCTACTAATTCTTTTGATTAAAACACAAGCAAAACTCAACCAACTCGAACAGGTTGAATTCCACATCTGTGCAGAAGATATCAGCACACTTATTTATGGCTCAAAGAAACAGAGTCTAAATTAAAGCAGCTATTGCTATGGAGTGGGTAAGTGGCCATTATGAATTATCCTTAATTATAGCGATTTCCTAAACTAATAAACCTGCTAAATCTTTATTGCAAAGGTTAGTTTACACAGTGCATATAAAATCCGCATGTGCTACGCATCAACCACCAGCTGTCTGACAGTGTGTTGCTATTGCAGTGAGTGTTCACATAAATTTTATGTTGGTTATATTAACAGTCAGTCCATATCACTACCCACAGATGCCAGTAGACATAAAAATTGCTCTCCAGTGAGCCTAAATATCCCTAGAAGCTAGTTGTGTCTAATGTTCCATGTAGTATTTGTACGTGAAAGCAGCAGATTGAAAAGTTATTTACAGATGAATATTTCAATCCAGTTAGTTCATATTGGCCTACTTAGGCTTCTTTGCTGGTTTATTTGTATGCTAAATAATTCACTAAAGGTTCTTGTTTACTTTCAAAAGTAGTTTCTATGAAATGCAAACAACAGAACCAACTTTAGGTGCTCAAAAGGCTAAACAGCCCTGTTTTAAATGCAGGTCAGAGCTACAGACAGCATCCTGCAGATGGGCTGTCACTCACAGTTTTACCCTTTTAGGTGCTGGATTTTTAAAGAATTTACTGAGATTTGATGTTTTCATATAAGTTCTTGGCAAGAATGGGTTATTTTTTCGTAATCTCTCCTTTTTCGTGGACAAATGCGAAGTACTTCAGGGTGTTCCCATTAAGCAGACAGCGTTGGCAGCATGTTGTGGACTATTAGGTGGACTCTTGACAGTGCACAGGAATAGCAGGTGCAGTAGACACATGATTCTTCCTGCTGTATCATGTAAATATATTGTTGTATGAATTGCTATGGTGCAACATTTGCATGCCGTTTGTTGTATACTTTGGTTTCTTGATTAATGAGAACACTGGACAAATTCAGCCACTGCCTGTTCCTTCACCGAGATCCAGGAATGTAGGAGCACTCCTAACACAGCACTGTCTAGATCACAAGGTTCATCTGTGTGCTAACTTTTTATTTTATAATATTGATTTTATCATTTTTCCTGTTTGTAGTAGGAGTTGCTTTATTGATATTTACTCAACCCTCTTTGTGCAAACACTGTAGAATACTTTGTTGCAAGTATTGACATACATCTGCTGGTTGCTTCACCACCATCAGCTTATTTCACCCAAATGGTATTCAGATGCTGTAATTGTTTCTCACTATTGATTTTAGATTGCCTTCATAACATGCTCCTGAAGACCATAGTACACATGCTGTGTCTGGCTAGAGTTTCAATTCAGCCTTTTCAACAAGTATACAAATCACACATGTTAAAATTGCATCAGCATAATATTTTAAGTCTAGATTTGCTTTGCAGAGAGATCTCAAGGAGGATTGAGACCAATCAGCTCTTGAGATATCATGAAGGAACTTCCTAAAGCATAGTTGGTTAGCACAGGCATTCTGCACTATTGATGAATATTCTAGCATAATACTAAAGATGCTGTGCTGTCAATTCTATTCTTTTACAAGTACGTAGTTTGTAAAATGAGGACTTTGGGGCATATGTCATCTTTGGCAATTGCTAGGGATGGGTGCATAATGCAAAATCCCTTCTGTGACTGTTTCTTTAAAGAAACAGTTATTTCACTTGGTTTGTGCTCAAGTCCCATTCAGTCTATCCACAGAAGTTTTATTAATAAAGTTAACCTGCCCAGGTGTCACAGAGACCTGTGCCTTTCATGGCATCCCACAGAAAACAAAAACTCTCAATTTAAAATTAAAATACATGCACTTGGAAATACCCAAGGATGAAGACTTCCTCCCTGGAAGTGTTCAAGACCAGGCTGAATGAGGCTTTGAGAAACCTGTTCTAGCAGGAGGTGTCCCTGCCCATGATAGAGGGTTTGGAATTAGATGATCTTTAAGGTCCCTGCCAAGCCAAACCATTCTATGATTCTAAGGAGAAGCCTATGATTTCACCTACTAAAACTCACCAGTAGAACATGTGTAATATATCTATTAGCATTTATCAATTACATCTTTCTTTCTTAGTTTTTTTTTAGCCAAGAACAGTAGACCTTTTTATCCTCAGTTTGCATACCATTAGGAAACCTGACATAACGTTCTGAAAACTCAGAGTAAAGTAGGTGCTGTGAAGTGCAGGAAAAATTCTTCTCTTATGCCACTAAAATATTAGCTAAGTGCTAATACTTAAATCATTACTTATTTGATTGGTGTTACATTTTGCTTAGGGAATGTTGTGTTACTGCGCTGGTTATAGAATTAAGTATCTATAGAAGGTATCTCTTTGAAGAACTGAACAGCAGTTTTTCAAATTAATTTACATGCTTATTTTTTAAAACTGTATAATAAAAGTATGGCAGTAAATTAAATATCATTAAAAACAGAATCCCTAGGAAGGTTAATGGGGGTTTGCACCAAAAGTGTTCGGGTAGTTTTGAAGCTCTTAATTGCATTAAGATAAATGAAAATAAGTTAGAAGATTTCATAAATGTGCAAGAGTGTATGTTTATGGGGAGGGCAACTTTGTTCCACAGTTTTCCCAAAAGGAGACAAGTTGAACATTGTTAGTATTAAAATACAAAAACCCTGCTACACTTGCCAAAATATCAGCAATCAAATTCAGTCCTCGTGTGATTGCATCAAATAGAAAACTTGGCCCCACAGTGTTAGCTGTGAGTAAAGACAAATCAGCAGTACATCTGCAACAGACATGCAAAGAAAAAAAGCTGTTATGAAATATTAGTGTGCGTGTTGTGAGACATCAGTATTTGCAGAAGCTGTCCTGTTTGTCAGTGCTGCCCTAGTTGCTGTAGAATATACAAGCTCAAGGAAATTTTTCAGTGTAATTTTTATATATATATAAAAAAAAACTGAATTCATTTCAACTCACGTAGCACTGAGAAACACAAAGTTTGTGAAAGGAGTTCAGTTACATGCTTTGTATTTTGATGTGAGTGTAAATGTTTTGCAAGTCTACTAAATATTTGGAATGCAGCATTTTGCAGGGGAGAAATCGTGGCATCTTCAGGCTGATTCTCAGCTTTCTGCTTCCTGAGGACTTTTCTGGAATTCAGGAGAGGTTTTCTCTGTACAAGGGGCACAGGACAGGGCTCTGACATTGTCAGTTAATTGGGCAGAAATCTGGCAATGGGAACGTTTGAAAGAAGCATATGAATGAAGGCAGACAGGCATCCTGCAACAACTAATTCACGTAACACATCTTTGAACTGTCTAAGGCATACCTAACTGTTTACATGCTACCAACAAGAGTAAATACTCTGTACAGAAGGAAGAGACAGAGTTGCTGTGAATAAAGAAAAAGATTACAAGACAGCCCATCTGCTAGAGAGTACCTGTCACCTCTAGTTATGAGCCAGAGGCAGCCCTACCTCATAGCAACTAGAGAGACCAGTTTATTATTCAAACAGGAGAGAGGAGGCAGCTAACTTAGACCTCCGTTTTCTGTCTGATGTGTCAAAGCATCAGTTTCAAGGAATCTTGTGGATGGAATAGTAAGGATAAGTTGAGTCTAAACACTAACAAGAAAATAGGTAAGAGAATCTACAGCTTCAGTGAAGCTTTAATGGCTATCCTTGCTAATAGCTGTGAAAGGGATTGAACGCGCTGACTGTCGGGTGTCGACAAGAATTCTGCCAAGGAAACTACTGCTGGCAACGGGGACGAGAATTTTATTAATAGCTAAGGCAATCTTGTTATCCTCAAGAATCCCGATTATAGTCATTTAAAAAACAACAACCTGTTTGTCATTGTACTCTAAGGCTGACAAAGGCACTTTTAGAGGGCCTTAAATTAAGCTACCTCATTTTCTTTTCTCTTTGGAATGCCTATTGTTTATAAATATATATTATATAGTAGGCATTGAAATACACCTATTGCTTTTGGAAACCTATTGTTCATGCCTACAGCCAGGTCAAGTTTCTCTCCTTCAGTTAACATCTTCAAGGTCAGGTAGAGTGGTCACTGTCAGTTTTCACTGCTCTTATAATGTTTTTGTTTTATCTAGTATCCCTTGGAGAACAGACAGATTGGGTGCATACATGTAGCAGGCCATCTTGACATTGATTTTTGAAGGTTCATTAGATAAATGCTGACATCATAGATTGATGTCTCTTTAAAACAGTGCCTAGCACAGAACCATTGGGGCAATCAAAAATATCGACTTACCATGTTTGTGCAGAAGGCCCACTGGAGATCTCCTGCATTAATGGGTCCATCAATTTAGGTGTTCTTTAATTACTCTAATTGTACACCTTGCAGACAGAAACTGGCTTTATTAGGACTCCTGACTAGGTTGTCGCACCTCTTGCAGAGAGAAGAAATTGCAGTGGATGATGGTAACTTTTACCAATTTTGTCATTTCATCTTGAATTGTTCTGTTGTTTGGGTTTTTTTCCCCTTTGTTATGGGCTAATTTACCTGTGTAACATGGTGGTGAAAATGAATAAGGATGCAGTGATGGGCCAATGCAGAGGACAAGAAGCTATATGGTACTTTAGAGAAATACATGCTGGTAAAATAAAGTTGATGGTTTTGTTCGTGTTTAACCCCTCACCTTGGTACCATCAATAGATTGAAGACATCATTTGTATCTGCAAGTGTTTGTTTAATTAAGACCTCTTAAAAATCTTTGCTATTGATTCATTCCATTATCTTATTGATTAACTGCACTGGATCATGTACTCGCTCTTTAGTGGAAGGCAACAGTTTTAGCCTGCTGTCATTTACCCACAGATGTGAACAGTAAGCAATGTTCAGCATCCATGTCTGCCAAAGTGTCTTGTGTTTTAATGAAGTACTGGCTGCAGTTCTCTGTATTACATGAGAAAAGTCAGTTGTCTCCTGCTGGTGGTGTGACCAAGCATAAAGGTTTTCTTCCAGTTATTCATAAAGCAGCTGCTTACTAGGGAATGTTAGAAAGTTGTGCATTGCATTTTGATGTTAAAATGTAGAGGTTTGAGTCAGAGAAGCAAATTAACACAGATGACCTGCATATTTTATTTGCATGCTTTTGTATTTTTTTTTTCTGTGCATAATGTAAAACAGGATTTTTTTATTATTATTATTATTGATTTTTTTTTGTTTGTTTTTTTGTTTTTGTTTTAATGCTATGATGTCATATTTGTACCTTGCAGCTTCACCTTGCGGAGTTTGCTGCATGACCTACTATTAATATATGTGTATATCTGGTAAGAGCATCCCACTGCTACCTCTCTGAAGAGTTTTCTCAGGAAAACAATTCAGTAACAACATTCTGACTGCTCAAGAATTAGACTGTCTGGCTCCATTTATGCAGCCACATGTGCCCTTGTTTGTCAGCTCTTTGTCATCTTTTTTGTAGAGAAAAGTCCCTTCCTTATACTAGAATGATAGCAGTGTGGCATGTAGTACCTTATTTTACAATTCCAGAAATGACTTTCTGTGTTGGAGGTGGGAATCTGACAACTCAGACCTGTGGGGACTAGCTGCCACAAGGTCACACAACTGTAATGCGCCAGTCTGCTTGCCCACCCCTAGGTAAGATGAGTGCTGGTTTTAGAAATGTTTCGTCTACCTCTCAGATTTTTAGGCACTACCATTAGTAGCAAAAAAGAGGTGGTGGCTGACAGAAAAATTATGGGGAAGTTTAAAGCAAAGGAAAAAACCTAGCCTGGCATTTTCTCCTTCTGTCCTGACATTTGAGTGACAATCCAGAATGGTCCAGAGTAACTGCCAGTATTTCAGTGGAAAATTTTAAAACATTATGCATTCCATATTGAAGTGTTTCATAGGAAATAGGGCATATATTCTTTATTTTCACGTGCAGCTCTTTCTTGACATTTCCAATATATATGTGCTGTGGGTGGTCTCCTAGTAAATGCCAGTGGGTTCTTTGTTGCCATTGTGAAGGGAGGGCTCAGAAACTCCCCCCATCACAAAGTCACTACTTTTTTCCTCCCTTTTATTATATAAAATGAAAACTTCTGCACTTGTGCTGTTTTAAAATTCTAGCTCGTTTGAGACTTTTGTGTTTAGTTAGGTTTATGTATCTGTTGGCATGCTTTGTTAATTTAAGCCAAACCCTCAACTTTACCTTGGCAGAGATACTGATTTAGTTGGGTTCCCTGCACCCTGTTAAATGAGCTAGTACCAAAACAACATCCAAAGGACAAATGACTGTGTTCTGATTACTTTTCAGCGTCTTTAATGGCAGTTTAAAGTCCTGACTCAGCCTTTATGGTACCTTAGCATGGCAATTTTGAATGCTTTGGGTCATTTGTAATGCCATAAATGCTAAAATTAAATCACAAAGAGAAAGCTCTTTTAGTTCTTGTTCTGTAAGCCATCTCTGAGAACATAGTATCCAACATATTTTTTTTTACTTTTTTATTTTTCAGAATCCATTTATGTGCAAATATTAGGTTCTCCTGCTTGCTGTCATAGGTGATTGTAATATGGATGATACAGTTACGTAATATGCATTGTATGTGAGAAGTTCCTAGCCAAATTCTGGAATTGTGCAGGACAGGGTAGAAAAGATTACCTTGTTACAGGAATTGCCTTTGCTTCCCTTCTTCTCCAAAATCATTAGTTTCTTCTCTTTATTTAACCCTAATGAATGCATCACTTTGGGGTGGATGCTGTGGAAGGTCCTGGGAAAATCTCAGATGGCTGGTAATATCCTAGAAAGGTTTGTCTCAGAACAGACCCAGAATTGAATTCTGTATTTGGTGGGGAATCAGAGTAGGAAAACAAATATTTGCCTGCCCATTGAGAGCTCCATAGAGGACTGAGTGACTAAGGTGGCAGGCTGCTCTAGGCTTCAGCAACAGACTAGGGGGTGGGACAGGATGGGACTTGTTCCTTAGTTTGATAGGGCGTTCTCAATTACAGAGTCTTGGCATCTCTGTGGTATTCTTTCTGTTCCATGTCTGGCTTGGATTTTTTGCTTAGCTTCAGTCTGCTCCTTTTCTTAGGTTCTGAGCACTTACTGTGATTAGAGAACAGAGCAACCACTCAGCCAGAATGCGTTCTGTCCAGTTCTTTACTAGTAATTGAAATGATGGAAAAAAGCTCCATGTGTCCCATCTTATTTCATCTATAGACTGGTTGATTGGACCCACTGTTCGTAAATTACAGTGCAGTAAATTCACTTTAGATAGTCGTACCCTGGGTGGCTTTAAATGGCCTACAGTTGGGTACCAGTGAAGCATCGCTATGTAGTGTCGGTCGCCTTGCTGAGCTCCCAGGTTACTTTGCAAGATCAAAGACATAAACCATATACTGCTCACTGTTAGCTGAACTGTCAAGTGTACCCTGGCTAGCTCAGGGATGCTTAGAGGAACAGCATCATACCTTTGCATTGTGAATTAGGCTTTATTAGTTTATATTAATAATTTTGATTTATATTAATATAATTTCAGCATGTTTCTGGAAAACAGACTGGGTTTGTTTCTCACTGTTCTAAAATTGAGTTACTTTGTAATCTTAAGTAATTCATCTGTATCTCTACAAGAAAATGTAGACGGTAGTAATCAATATTGATATAAAGGGCAGATGTGAGTCTCTGGAAAAATGTCAACATTTGGGAATATTTTCTATAAAGACAAAAGCTCAGATTCTTAATAATTTACTGTAACCCTCAATTCACAAGATGCTTTACCACAGGCTAGTGTAAGTATATTGTGTTCCCAAAACATAGGAGTTTTGGGAGGTCTTTTGGATATATTAAGCTGAAATTTTCAAATGAAAGTTTCTGGTTTGGGATATGTTAAAATGAGTTTGGGGTTTTTTTGGTTTTGGTTTTTTGGGTTTTTTGTTTTGTTTTTTTTTTTTTTTAATTTGGAAATGTCTTCCCAAAATATCTTTGAAACATTTAGTAAATTGAAACAGACCTTTTCTACCAACTTTTCTGCTTTCAAGAAATAAGGATTTTTGGTGGAAAACATGTTTCATTGAAAAGATCCCAGCTAAAGCTATTGAAGATTTATTATTTATTGTGGACCAAATCTTTCTTTCTGTACCTACATAAATAGTTAATGAAAGTGCATCCAAGCATAAAGCATGAACTATTTGGACCAATGTTATAAAGTGCTGTGAGCTGGGAGAAATAGAAGCTGGAACATGGAAGTTACATTATAAGCAGAGTTATTTTTGTTCTGTAGAAAAACTTTTAATTGTCAAAGACTTTAAAAAGAAAGTCCTTCCCTTTTGAACCTTACAAGAGTTAACTTGTAACGCACATTACTAATATTTCATTGTAGTTGTCAAAACTCAACCCTAATGTTTTGATTCCTGAGATATAGGCAGAGATGAATTGAAGAATTAAAACCTCCATATAAATTTTCATGAATTATCCAACTAAGCATGAACTCCCAATGGAAAGAAATTATTTTTAAGGTTGAAATTTTGGTGCATAATATATTTACCAGTTTACAACTTTGCTGACTGGAGTATTGTACCCTGATCCAGTTGAGAGGCGTCCCTGCCCATGACAGGGAGGTTGGATTAGATGATCTCTAAGGTCCCTTCCAACCTAGGCCATTCTGTTCTGTTCTGTATACAAAGGTATTTCACAGAACATGACATCTTGGTCTTTAAGGGATGGTGAACTTACTACACATTCATATAGTAGATATCTGAACTCACACATCATTATGTAACATCAATTAAAATAGGTTATTTTAGAAGAAACTAACACTTGTAATTGCTGTAACTGACACAAGTGTCTGGAGTACTTTGAATAGAAATAAAAGAACACTTTGAAGTAAGGTCTACATTAAAAAGCAATGGTAATCCAGTATTTTTTGGAGAAAAAAAGTGTGTAGGGTTAATCTTGCTGGCATATTAATATAATTTCTCCATAAATTTGCAGTTTACGTTTTGAGATAGATCAATTCTGAACATGCGTCCTGTATAATACTGCACATTACATACAAGTGAATGGGAGTCTTGTCCGAGTACGAACATCAGAGTAACACTGTACACAATAATATGAGGCATTGCAAACTGGAAAAAGTATGTTTGGAAGAAGCAAAATGCAGCTTGATAAAACTTTATTGTTATGCATATCTACTGGAAGCATATATGTGACAACTTTCTCATTAGGTGGGAACCTCCGGTAGTAAATGTAATTAGACAAAATCCAAGTACTTGGGAAGTAAGCCTATTCTGAGCCCTTGGTTGCTCTCAGTTTTTCCAGGTTAATTTTCTTGTGGGATACTGCAGAGTGGAACTATCCTAACATAAATACCTCATATCCACCCATTCTTTGACTTCCTATATAACCTGTACAGTTCAAAAGCAAAATATGACTGTCCTTGTATTTAGTATGTTAGCCAAAAATGACATAGAAGTCTTAACTGCAAAAAGTCAGAATTTCCACTGGTGTGGGTATCTTTTTGTTATTTGCTTGTGTTTGCTCATAGTATTGGTGAACTTGGTATTCCAGCAGAGTTTGGTAGGTCATTCCACACCAATGAGGAAAAAAGGACACAACAGCACAATCTAAAGGTAAATGAACAAAAATCTCTGTGGAATTTCTGCTCCGTAAAACATTGTCTTGTGAAGATTTCTTTTTAACTTCTTTTCTTCTGCCCTCCACCTGAGCCCAAACATATGCCCATTAGGATATCTGAGAGACTAGTGGGCTAAAACAGTCCCTGCTGTGATTGCTGGTACACACATGTTAGTTCTGTCCCTTCTGTTCTACAGACACTAATGTAGATTTTTCTGAGTCTTTGTCCAGGGCTACCTCGGCAACCTTCTGTAAATGGCAGATACTCTGGAAGAAGAATCATGAAGCGTGGAAACACATGTTGATTTTTCACTCACACCAAAAGACTGGACTATTTGTATTTTTCCCCTTGCAATTACTCTGTATATCTGTGGGTAGACAGATACCTTTTCACCTGGAAATGAAACAGTGAACCAACTTGAATGAATTGCTTTTGTTTCCTGACCACTTATTGCTAAAACATTGAAGTTCACTTTTAATCTTGTCTATACTTTTACAAAATCCCTAGCGAAAAGCAACTGATTTATGTACAGCTTAGCCTGAAGCACTTGCGTCACTGTACAATTTTGTATTGCTTGCTTAATAGACCACAAAAGTCAACATCTCTTTGGAAGAACAATTTGTGCTTAAAGTAGTCACAAATTCCAAGAGATCCTGTTAAGGCAGGATGTTGTGAGAAACCCAGAGTTGGAACAAACCTCTTGTTTCCTAATTATAATGTTAATACTTGAGAAACCTTAAGCCACTCTGTCTTGGTTTATGTCAATAAAGGCTTGGGTTTTTGTCTTTCCTTCTTGCCTATCCTGCATTGGGAAGTTGGAAGTAAGTCAACATTTTTAGCTGCAACCCAAGAAGGTTTCAGTTGTCTATTATTATGGAAGCAGATGTGAGATTACATCTCTGGAAAGGCAATCTGCATTTAAAATATCTTTAATGAAACAAGGTCAGAAACTTTAGTTCACAGGTTTATAGAATTAAGTGAGGTTGGAAGGGACTTCAGGAGTTCTCTAGGACAACCTTCTGCTCGAAGCACTGTAATCGGTGAGGGCAGATCAGATTGCTTATGGCTTTAACTAGTCAGAGCTTGAAAACCATCAAGGATGAAGACTGCGCAACTTCTTTGGGCAACCTCTACCACTACTTGGCTGTACTCATGGGAAGAAAGTTTTTTCATGTATTTGGTCAGAATCTCTCTTGTTTCAATTTATATCTGTTACTTCTTGTCCTCCTTCTATGCAACTCTCTGAAGAGCCTGGCTCTGATGTTTTCTTGCTACTTCCTCATAGATACTGGGAAGCTGCTGTCAAGTGCCCTTAAAGCTGCTACTTCTCCAGGCTGAACAAGCCCTGTGCTTTCAGCCTCTTCATACGGGGCAGGTTCTCCAACCGTCTTAGCAGCCCTCTGCTGAACTTGCTTCAGTTGATCAACATGTCTTGCATTGGAATATCTCAAACTGGACACGGTATCTAGATTGTTGAGTAGAGAGGGAAGATTAATACTGCTTCCCTTAATACTGTAGGTTGTCTTTGCTGCCAAGAGAGACTACTGGCTTGTGGGCAGCTTGTTGTCTGCCAAGATCTTCAGGTCTTGTTCAACAGAGCTATGCCCCAGACAGTCCTATATCATTATTCCTTCCCACATGCAGGACTTCGCATTTTTCTGTGTTCAATTTGATAAGGTTCCTGTTGACTGATTCCTCCAGTCTGTATGGGAACCCCACACTGGAGCATGTTGACTAGTAGTAATGTACCCCACAGTTTGATGACACATGGCAAGCAGGCAATCCTTCACCTGCTCCAGATCATGAAGCCCTTAAACAAGAGGTCTTACTATAAACATCTGTGGGGTACTTTACTTGCTTACTGACCTCCAAGTGGAGTGCAAACCATTACCCACTATGCTCTGAGCCTTCAATCATCAAAGATGACTTTTTTTTCTTCACCTTTCTAGGTTTCCACTCAACCCGGGGTAATCTTTTTTCTTGCAATGGTTGTTTGTAGGTGTCTGGTGCAGACAAATTCTGCATTTACTCACACGCACAAAAACACTCGGTTGTTCAGTGTATTAAGTAGGTTCTATGTAGGTGAAATGCAATTAAATCATTAGTCTTACAGGAGCATAAAAGTGATGCACAGCCATATCATGCCAAGTTTTAAGTAGCACTTTAAAGTGTTCATATTTGAAAGATTAAAATAATAGCAGTTCTACATTGCATCCGTGTAGTGTACAGCATGAACTCATTTACAATAATCACTACTAAGAGCCTGTCAATGTATATTTTATATCAGTCTAGATTCACTGTTCCACAAACCTGGAGCAGGAGTTTTGTTAGGTTCAGTTCTGAATGGGTTTCTTTAATTTATTTTTTTTCTTTAAAATAGACATTAGTTATGTCTATGATATAAAGTTGCTCATCTTGATCACTTTATTCATGTTCAAAATGGTAACTTTCATAGGATGCAGCATGTAGTATATGCTTACAGAAAAGCCCAGTATACATTTACACAGGACTGAAGCTAATATAAGATTGATGAGAAAAAGCTCATTGTCAGCATGTCATAGTATTACAAGCTGTATCAGATTCATGTGTCCAGCATTAGGTTTAGGAGAAGTGCATGAAAACCAATGTATGGTTGCCTGGTTTCTTCTTGAACTATCAAAAAGAAAGCCACACATGAGCAATTTTGAGAGATGAATGTATCCCCCCTGATAATATCAAACTCTTGAGTTCTTCTGACAGCCACTGATAATGCCAGCTGATTTGCAGGGTAACGCACTGCCCATTCCTTCAGACGTTTGAAATTACTGTCCTTACCTGGTCATATTGAAATGATTTAGCGTTATTTCAGGAAAATCCATTTCTAACAACATACAGATTTTTAGCAGTATGTGTTGCACTGGATAATTTTACAGATTTCAGACAGCAGCTAGAGCTTCTAGCCTCCTCCTGTAGAATTCATGAATTGTTCCATGTATACATTCATGTCAATATTACATATGTCTTTCATTCCACAGATAGCTAAACATGCCAAGCCTACCTATATATGCTATATGGATCTCTGTGTCAGAGAGTCAGTAATTCTGTTAGGACCCACATCTGGAGATGAGTACATGTTGAAATACTTTGTTGAGTTAGAAACAGAGGATACAAAATTTTGTGAGAGTAACTGTTTATTGAGATGCAGCATCAATAAGATACTGAAGTAAGCCTAAGTAAAATGTCTTGATTTTATATTAAACTTGAATTTTCCATTAAAAACAAAAGTCTTCCTGTAATTGTGTTTTCACTCTTTCTGAAGGGGGAAAGAAATACCAGCTTTTCAAAGATGGTATGACTGAATGATGTATAGGTATAGATTGTCTAGGCAGCTTGTCTGTTCAGCTCTTTGTTGTGGAAAGTCTACATGATGCCATCTTTCTACAAGATAGCAATCTGAACTGCAGTTAGTCTGCTAGATTTTTGCTATAATTGTTAATATTATTGTGTCTTGAAATGATAAGTGTGCAGTTAATCTGATTGACATTATACCACTTCTGCACATATACCTTTTGATTATTCTTTATGTGAATATATAAGAATCTTCACAAGCATAACCATGTATTTGATGAAAATACTGTCTTTTTCCATTGGTTTTTTTATCATTTCTTTTCTGGTTTAGCAACACCAACAGAGAGGTTAATTTGTACATCCTACTTTGGAAGATTATCATGTATCAATTTAACTTATTCATTAAATTTAGACTGCAATTAATTTGATCATTCTTTGGCAGAATGTGTATTTTGATTAATTTAGTGCTCTGATGTTTTCCTATTTTTTCTGAAGTGGCAAATCTGTTCACTGATGAATACAAACCCAGTAGCTGCTGACTATATAGTGTCACTCACCATGTCCTATGTTGGAATCTCTTCTCCACTGTGAAAGAGCTAATGCAGTGACCTCTTTCCCAGCCATTTTCTCTCTCACCAGACAGTGATGTTTGCATGTAACATTTCTGCCATCATCCCCTCAGTTTAGCAAGGATGTCTGATCAGCACAAGCTCCAAGTAGGTAGTGTTTCCAGTACTCCTTTTTCTGGGTGAAAATGCTGAATGAAGCAGATACAAAATAAACTCTTTGATGGATATGAAGTACAGACGAGAACAGTAGCTATCAATTAAGAATGAGTTTGGGGGTCTGAAAGACTATTGAAAGAAGGTTAAGAAGAGCAAGTGGTAGAAAAACAGAGATAAAAACAGGTAAAAGATAGCAACTGCATCGATGAAGAGCAAAACGTGGTGTTTGTATTCCATACAGAAGAAGACAGAAACCTTAATTGTAGAAGTTATAGCTAAAGTCTAGTTACAGAAAAACAAAAATGGTGCTTTAATGAGCTTCCTGATGCTGAGATTATTGCAGGTGACCAAACCTCCACCATTTTATAGCCAACTGAGCAAATAATGAAGAAATTAAAGAGGCAGTGAAAGTGCTCAGGTACAACACTGCACCAAGTGTTGAAAACATTTCTGCTGAATTATTAGAAGTAGCAAAGGATAAATTTTGTTTGAAGACTTCAAATTGGGGCATGAAGACATTTAAAGGTATGATTTGGAGGTCTAAAATAAATTTAAATTGATGAAAATCATGTTGTAACTGAAAAAAAAGGTCATGTAGATTACAACTGCAGCTCATTCCTTACTACAGCCCACGGGAGTCTCTCTTTGATACTAATCTATGAATTTACTTACTACTTGGCAGATATAGTAAGAAAATATCAGCAAGGCTATTAAAAAAACCCCATATCCACTATGTATAAAGTCTTATTGTTATTTCATATTGCTATGGGGCTTGGAAAAAATATACACAAATAACCTCCACCAGTTTTTCAATAGTTTACGATGTTACCATTTTAAAGAAATGTACACAGATGAGAATGGCAAGAAAAATGTCTCCCAAATGGTAAAAATGAAACTAGTTTAATCACATAAAGCAACATAAGTACCCAGATGATCTTACAAACCATTTGTAAAGATAATTGTGCTATATAGTTTATCCACCTAGAAGCATTTGCTACTAGTAACAACAGAAGGTGAAGAAAATAAGGCACGATCCAAGCAACATTGTGTGTTTTCCTCTCACTTTTATCTTTTGAGAACTTTTATTTTCAATTACCAAGGTAAAACAAACCGAAGACGTGCAAAGCTAATTAAAAAGAAAACAACAACAAAAATGTTGTTTCACATCTTTTTGAGGCCTCAGCAATTATGGTAAAGAAAACTGAACAATCTGGTGGAGTCAAATATTTCACATTTTCTAAGTGGACCAGAGAATGATCAATGTACTAAAATGTAAAAAAGAACCATGGGAGGTTAGTAAAGAATCAAGTCTATGAACATGAAACAAAGCATATTTGAGGCCAGAAGGGGTGGCAAAAAGGTCAAAGATACCAGGCTAAGTGTATTTTGGAAGCTCATTCTTTTGGGGCTTGATCTTATGCCAACCAAAGAGAAGAGGGAGCACTAGTAATTGAATGAGTCCTAAAATACTTAGTATGAATTACAGCAAATACTGAAAGGTACTGCTGAAATAAAATGGAGCAAATTATGAGTACACTTGAGGACCTTTAGGGTTCGTGGGGCCTAGCAGATTTTTTTTAATTTCTGGTAATTCCTGTAACAACAAGCAAAATTTTTATTATGGATCATATATAATAACCGGGTTTTCACCAACAATTAATTAAATCCGTTATCTACATTATTACAGGATACACAGCAGGGAGGAATTTATAGAGGGCTTTATAGCAGGTATGACTTACTGGGTCATTCCAAGAATCTAGGATCAAATTTGCAAGCAGTATTCTGCTCAGATTTCTTTTCTAGGCTGCTGTGCTCTTCTAGCCCCTTAAAAGCTGCCTGTTATTTCCTACCCATTTATTACAGTATCCTGTTCTTGGCAACATGCCTACTATTTAAGGTTACTTTCATTAATCAGCCATAAGTTAATTTCTTTGCAGGCAGAATCTCTGATCTCATTATGTTGTCTTTAAAGCTGAAGGCCTGAGGATGGTTTGGTTTTTTTTTATTTACTTTGATATCACTGTAAAAAGATATTCTTAAGTTAAAGGACTGTGTCTCTGGGGACTCATTTGGTAGTCTTTGAAAAAGTGACAGTTTGGGCATAAAGCAATATTCACATTTTTATTTAAAAGTTGCAAAATTCAGTGACTGATGCAGCTGTGGAATGTGGATCATGTCCTTAGAATAACCTGTGTGCTCCACGATTGCTTTGCAATGGTATATAGAAGAATTAGTCTCACAGGCTGCCTAGTCTCGGGGCTAAACACACAATCAAGTCAGTGATAACATGACAAAATCATTTTTCCTGCCTTGTGACATGTAATTCTTTTTCTAGGGATTATGTGCATATTTTAGCTAATAGCTATGACTCTCCTTGTTTTACTCCTTTCTGATTTTATGGCAGTCAAGATGGTGAAAAAAAAAAAAAAGTTTATATACTGATCCATGACTCCTGTGTAGTACGTTTGTGATTTGAGATGTTTCTTGTCAGAACAGGCTGATAAGGGGGTTTTTTCCTTTTTTTTTTTTTTTCTTCAATCCAGATGGCCATTACCAGTACATGGGAACAAACTCGATATGTTGCATATACTATGAGTTTAATGCTTTTTCCGATGCACTTTATTTCCCTAATGCTATCTGAGGTATTTCAAATCGTATGCATCCCTGTCTTCTGTCTTTCAGAGTTAACTTCAACTTGAGCAATAAAATCTGGGTGCTTTTTAGAGCATTAAATGTGGCGAGTGGAAATTTGTCACGATGTCTTTCAGGACCACCAGGTGTATGTCAGAGAGTGGGAAAGTTGCTCCACAGGTATCTCAAATCTCTGTGAGCAAGCCTAGTACATGAAGAAGCCATTTGTATCCCACTGAGTCCCATCATGCTGAGAACATTGCTGAGATTTACACAAGTCCAATATACGCAACTGATAAGATGGCTGCAGCAGGGTAGCAACTGTATGACCTGAATCACTGTTCCTCATGCCTCAGAGGCTGTGGTGCTAGCAGGGTTTTTGGGTTTTTATGTGTTTTGGTTTTAGCTGGGTCAAAGCTACCGTGAAGGGTGCATTCTATTAAATTAGGCAGCTGAAAAGCGGTTAGGTGGAAGAGCTCAGGAAAGAAGCCACGTTGCCTCTTGGGTATGAAGTGGAAATAGTGGGTCAAAGGTAATATATTAGCAAAGGTCCTGAATGTCTGTTTCCTTATCTTACTTAGGGTTGCCCCAATGCTTTTAGTAAGAATTGTTGTCAATGGTATTGATTAGATGTTCTGGTAATCTGGCAAGCTTCCTGATGTGTTAGATTTCCTTCTTTCACATGGCATTAAGTGTGGAAGAAATATGTGTAACTGCAGCAGTAACTCTCAGTGGACACCACCAAAGTATGACTGCTTGCCATCAGTTGTGCTGCGCATGCCAATTCCAGTTAGTCATTTATCAGTTGCTTTTAACACTTTCTAGAAATTTTCTGTACCCCTACTAATATACTTTGTACTTTTAGAGTTTTAATTTATGTTTTTATCAGGAGAGATTGTACAAACAGTTGTATTTTCATCAGACATTAAAAAAAAAAAAGAGTCTGAATTCAATTTCTGCTTTACTTACAACGTGTATTCTTAAAACTGTTTATTCAAACTTAGAAGTGGGCAAAGAAAATATAGACTCCAGAATAGCAACTTTTGTACTTAAAGCAGTTTGTCAGAACAGGAGCAAATATAACATTTGAACTTAGAAGTTAAAACTTGAAATACACCTTAGAAGAAAACCTAACATCACTTAATAGTTATTTGAAAGTTGTTTTATGAACAGAGTATTACTATGGAAAATATTATCAAGCTTTCAATCTACTTTAGCTTGGGCTTTGAAGCAGTTACAATGTGAGAGGAAGGGTGTAGTTTTCAAGACCTCTTCCTTTTTATTGCTGTGCACACATCTACAGTAACAATTTCCAGATTTCCCATTGTCCATCACCAGAAGAGATGTTACTTCAGAAAAGGTCAGATGTCATTGCTAGCTTTGTTTAAAGGGTCTTCTGTGATGTCCCATCTAATCAACAGTTGCTTCTCCCTTGCTGCCATAGTGGAGAGGGATGGTAAGGCAGCCTGTGAGCCTTGTTGCAGCCCATGAGACAGCTCCCAGAATTCCTGTCAGTCAAAATAAAACCTATTACAGAAAGAAATGGGTTAATGATTGTATCTGTACTTCAGCAAATGCACAATAAAGAGGTAGATTAGTAGAGATGAAAAAATTATTGCAAAACTGCCACAGTATTATGAAAAACAAAATGATTTCATTGAGCAGTAGTTCTGTTACCATAATCCTAACGATAAACTACGTTACAATCATAATAGGAGAAAAACTAATTGCAGCAAGGACAGGACAAATCTTTTTTAATCCTCGTTGTCATCTCAGCTAAATCCAAACCTATTTGTATTAACCTTTGCTGACAGAGTCACATGATGGACATAATTTCTTGTAATTTACCAGCAGTAGATCTAACCTTTCTTCATCAAATATTCATAAAGGCGTGATTCTCAATGATTTTCTGTCTCTTTTCATATTTACAGCTTGTTGTCTTCTTCCTTTTTACTATAATTTGAACACAATTGAAGTCAGATGGAATTAAAGTTAAATTGTTTTATTGGCTACAGTACCTGAAAGCAAAGAATAACTAATTGAAATTTCTTACAAGTAGAGATCATGCTGTACTCTGATGTGACTGCATTAAATAGTCCAAATGTCCTTGACTTTTGAGGGGGATCTCAAATTAAATGGCATCCATTCTTGCCACTTGTATAACTGTTTAAAGTGTGTGTGTGATCAAGCTGCTTAAAAACACAGATGGAACTTAAATTACACAGTTTTACTGGATCCTTGGACAATGTCTTTGAGTCATGAAAAGAAATGCTGTGGGCTTGATTCCTTACTTTGGTGTAAATAAGAATAACATTGAACTCAAGTCAATTATGCTAGTATGAAAGGTTGAAAATAAATCAGTGTGATTAAGGCAGTATAGAACTGGCTTGAGACTTGGACTGTGATTTTTTTTTTTTTTCAATAAGTTTATCTGAAATATAATTATATAGTAGCTGCAGAATGACCACCCTTCCCAGTGGATTTTTTTTTCTAATGAGGAAATTATACTCTTTTCATGTAAATATTAGGCATAATGGCAAATAATAAGCAGAAATTCATATATTTAAAGTATTATAATGTGATATAGTCTCAGAAATAGTTTTGACTGGTATATCTGAATTTAAGATGACTAGGTAATTGTTGTAAACGTTCTCTGCATCATGCTATGAACAGAAACTCTGCCTGTGAGTAGCTCTAATAGACAATTTGGTACCCTCATGCTCGTGTTCTCAGAATAGATTGTGGGCAACCAGAAACAATAAACATTATTTAAAATAAGAAAATGCAGTGCTCTTGAAGTAAGCATAAAATGCCTATTTTTTTTTTTTTTTCTTAATGCAGAGCTTTTTTAGGTGAGCATAAAATGTAGTGCTTGCTTTGTCTTCATAAATTCGTTGTGCAATTGTGGGTTCACACCAGCCAGAAACTGAGCTGTTAGGGCCCTGCTTAAAGTTTTCAGGTATGACTGTCATTCTTTTTGTGAGCAATCCGTACTGTCTAATGCGATGAGCTGCTGAGAGCCGTCAACTCCTATATTCATCACTGAGAACAGAATGTTCAGCACCTTCTAGCATTAAATCTCTAGAGAATAGAGGGTTCTAGCAGCTCCTACATAGTGAGATACTGCTGCAAATTAATGAAGAAAACATCTGAAAGATATATTTGTCATAACTTTTATTGTTGTGGAAAAGTAGAGAGGGTTCTGTTGTTTGTGCAAGGCTCCTGTATAGCCATGATCAGATGAGGAGTACTGATGAAAAACACTTGTTTCTTTCCTCAAACCATTTGTCATCTATGTAGGAGAGGATGAAGCAGTATTAACTGTCAGAGCACTTTCTGAACTTTGAAGGAAGTGTTTTAAATTTGTTTCATGACAGAATTACATTTCTGGAACTTTTGCAGGTATGCCAAGCACACCTGTAATTTATGTTTCATCTGCTTTTCAGTTTGGTTTTTTCTTTGCCTGTCACATCCTTTGTAGGCTTGGATTCCAATCTGAAAGTTCATGGCCAAATTGGATCATTGAATGGTAAGAAGGAAACGGTCAGTAGTAGGTTGTTTGGAAGAAGCCTTGTCCAGTCAATTAGGCATCACACTAAGATCAGCAAAGTTAATGTTGTTTGTGGACTAGTTCAAGCACTGATTTCCCATGCATCAAGAGCATGTTGTTGTGACACCACAAAGAAAGTGTGAGCCGTCATGAGTAGAACATAGTTATGCACTAGAAGCAGGTGAGTTTACAGGTAAATTCTATGTATTAAAGCATGTGCTTTTGTCATGTGTTTTATGGTGTGTTTAAAGTTAGGTGTGGAGATTTTAAAGAATTTCTCAACTGAAACCAAATGAAATGCTATTGAGAAAAATGCAAGAAAGCTGTCTTGAAGTAGAACAGGTTATTAAAAGGACATAGAGAATTAAAGAAATCTGTTACTTAATTTCAACTTTGCAGAGAATTAGAGCAAATAGTCTGTATGACTTCAGTTGTTCTAGAATTAGTCAAAGAAAAGCACTTTCTGTATCCATACTAATAATGAAATTAAGTAACAAATTAAATATACATATTTGAAGATTCATATTGTAATTACTAATTTGCAAAAATAAAATTTAAAAAATTACCAAAATGAAAAGCTGACTAAATTCTCCACTGTTTTAGAACAATGCAGAAATAAGTGCAGTTGTTGTATATAATTGGAACTTTAAAATAATTGTATGGGACTTTAAATAAGACAATTTTATAGTCATTTGTAAAAGTGCTTTTCCTGTCAGGTGACAGCTTTAAGCATTGCAGAGAAAATGTTTATAAACTCCAGAAGTAGTACAAATGGCATTTTCAGGTCTCTCCTAATACTGGTTCTTATTGTCTGAACTCACAGCTCTTCAAAGAACTTATGGCAGATACAGAAAGGACCTAGTCCTGTTCATTTGCCAGTATACAGGATGTAATAAAGAGAATCTGAAACCAAATATTTGTGTGGAAGAAATGGTTGCAACCTAAAGATTTTTTTTTTCCCCTATTTTTCCATATCACTTTATTTTATGTGGTTCTCCCATTCTGCAGGTTTAGTATAGCCCGTTGTTGCAGTGAAAGGTTCTCCACCATTCTAATGTAGCCAGTTTTTCAAACATAACAGATATAGAAGGAAACTGCACTGGGTGCTCACACATTCTACATTATATATATAATTTGTTTATTGTCGTGAACTGCTTATGTTGGTCAAACTGCTTGCTCTTATGGGAATACGATGGAGGATTGTGTACAGGGAAAACACACAAAGTTCATCATTTATGTGCATATTGAAAGCATGAATTTAGTCTATTTGTATTCTAAAGAGGGTGCTTACAAGTTTCTAGCTAGTGGCTAAAGCTTACTTCCAAGAAAACGTACTTCGTGGTGATGTGTTCCTGTCACCTGATTTATGGCAGTCAAAAGGAAGAAGACAATTAAAAGTTACCGTGTCAAAGTTACACTCTTCTTTAGTAGACATACGTCTTGACATAAACTTTGAGTTTAGACTGTCTCTATTTAGAGTATTTGATTATCAACATGATTATAATGCTTATGATAATTACAATAGACAGCAGTGAACACTGTACACTAATTGAAACTAATTACTTCAGATGAATCTCAGACTCTTTAGCTTGTTTATATGCATCTAAAAAGCCTGAACAGCAGGTTGGCAGTCTGCTGAAAACCTTGACTTTCCATCAGTCCCTTGGCAAGGGCGGGAGGTTATTGGGACTAATCAAGTTGCTCTTGTGGGTAGCCAGTGGGGCCTTACGGTTTCCCAAGTGACCTTGGTCCTGTAATGCACTGTAAAGGACTGACTTTCTCCATTAATAGTTTGTTTGTGAGAGCTGGAAAGGTGACTTGTAATACAGCTGCTTTTTCCTGATTCTTCCATAATGACATTTTGAACAAGCAGATGATGTCCTTTGATTCAGTGTGACCTTGTATGTTTTGGTGATTCTAGGATGCTTTAAGAGAAACAATTAAATTAAATTATAAATGTGCAGTTTACTTATATTTTTATATCTTGAATATTTTTCATAAATTACATTACAGATTATAGCGTTAATTAAATATATATGTGTGTACATACCTTTTGCCCAATTCTCTTTTCAGTTAAACCTAGGTATATTAAAAAATTAGACTTATACCTGCCTTTAACAAATGCAAGGGAATGGAAAACATGGATGCTGCTAAAGGTTTTTATTGCCTGCGTCAGGGCTTTTGTCTTCATAGTAGTATTGGGTTCAAAGGCTAAGCTGATACTTTTGGGACTTTGACAATAGAAGTCTTCTGTGTTCTTTCATTCTCCTGAAGTACCCAATCCAATTAGAAAGTATAATTGTATAGCAAGGATGTATTACAACGAAATTTTTAATCTTACTGAATAAATAATGGTTGTGTAAAAGATTGAGCAACATTGTATTTAGGATTTTTATGTCAGCTGTTTTGAATTCTGTCAAAAGTTGCTAAAATTTATCCTTTTGTCCCTCTGCTAGTTGTGTAACTGCATGGTTCCCAGGCAGGAGTCTTTTGTTGATTTGGAGATGTCAGAAATGAAGAATATTCTGTTCTTTTAATAGTTTGTCCCAGTGTGTGATTGACTTCATTGTAAAAACCAGGCATATTAGAATTTCTCTGGGGTTCTTTTTCAGATTCCAGCTTTCTGTGCTAGACAAGAGAGCTCTTTCATACAAGATATTTTCCTTCAATCTATCAGTTTTAAATCTGATAAGTGAAGCAAATTGAGCTAATTATTATCGCGTATTTCCCACCTGTCTTCAGAGTCCCTTTTCTCTGTTTTCTTCAGTGTACTTCTAAAAAGCTGGAAACAAGGTTATTCCATGTTACTCTGATATTTTTCTACCTAGTAAATACAGAAGGATTAGGTACTATACTGGGAATTCGTTTTGAGCTGTCTGGGATAATATCGACATTGTTTTCAGATGTAGTGCTTTTGAGCACAAAGTCATCAATTTTCCAGTCGTCCTTCTCCTTATCATTGCATATAGTTCTATAACACATTTGGTCCTGATTAAGTGACTTGGCAGGGATAAGTCCTGTCTGCTTGTTTTTTAACAAGATCAGTCTCTGTACTGTCTGCAAAAATTGTCAAGTAGCTGATCATTGCCGTTTACTTCCATGAAAATGTGACTAATGCTGGTCACTGTATTGGCCTCTGGAGGAATCCCTTACGAGAGTCACCATTCGGTAGCAATTCCCCATTGATGTTTATCATTATGTTACTTGATAGCCATGGCTTACTTGTGGTGTATGTTCTGTTGACATTCAGTGCTACTTGGGAAAAAAAATCATTCACTAGCTAGCATAAATCAATTCATCCTATTCCTTCATAGTTTATTCTAGTAACTGAACTTGTCATCTTGAAGGGTTTGTCCAACAAGATTTGTTTTCCAGAAAAAAGCATACTGATTGGCGTGCTTTATATATTCATATCATCTGTGAAATGAACCCTGTACCAGCTTTTCTATTGCCCAATGATAGGCTACAGGGCCTGTAGATACCTGAATCACTCCACTTCTTTTGTCATGTTGATAACACTCTAACAGTCTTTATAATTTGCGGAATTCAAACCAACATTATTGAGCCACAGAGTTCTTCAGTCTGTTCTAAGTCAGTGACACAGCATAGTGACTAACATTTCTAAGAGGGCTGGTTATATGCTAAAATGGATACTCTTTTTTTTAGTGTGTGTTCTGGAGCAAGTTGAGAAAAAAGAAACCGGTCTGAACACTGCTAAAAGCTTTCTGGCACAGCCCTAGCTGACTTCTACCAAGAGGGTTTTTTACATTAGTAAAAAGTAATTTCATTCCTAAAATCCAGAGATGCAGAGAATAACACCCTTCGTTGTTTCTGTGTAAAAAATACAAAAGGCAGACTGGCAAATGAGACTTTTTTTAAGCCCCAAAGTTTTTGTAATACAATGGTGTTCCCTTGAAGGTATTATAAACCTTCCAATTAGAAAGGTCACAAATTTCTCTGGAAGATTGGTACGTGGTTTAAACTGTAAGACCAGTGTAAATGGATCGTATTCTTATAATATTTTGTAAGGAGGGAAAACAAAAAAAAAAAGAGGGGAAGAAATGCATGGAGCAGTCCTTAAAGACTTGAAAAGAACCTGCAGTTACAGTGTGATTTCACTAGTGTTTCAGTCTGGTGACAGACAAGCCACCATTAAGTAAACTGATCCCAGTAAAGTCATTAAGGCTTGGAAAAGGGAGGTCAAATTGATATCTGTTAACAGAAAGTAGCTAACCTGGGCCTGTCACTGGGCAGACAGTGTTGTTCTACGTGCTCAATAGTGGTGAAATGCTAGAAGACCTAAAGAGAAAGTGGAAAGGACAAACGCTGTAGGAGAAGGTCTAAGAAAATGGGCTTTTCATCTTGCTGAGGAATGTCATTAACTTCCCTGGATGCTCTTACTGGCACTTCAATAAACAGGAGAGCGTGTGAAATTTCCCTGTAGAACTGCACATATCTGAGAATACAAGCTACAAATTAGTAACTCCTCAGGAGTACTTAAGAAAGGGAAAAGGAAGAAAGGACACCTGCTTGCACCAAAAAGAGGAGGATTATGTAGCTATTGCCTAAACCCTTAAAGTTTACATTAATTCCTTGGCATTAAGACAGAGTGGAGCAATAGCATTTCTGCAAAGAAAAAGGTGAACACATACTTTGCATTTTAGATTAATACAATCACAATATTATTTGAAAAAGCAAACTAAGTAGGAGGCATATTAGGTCTGTTGCATGCACAGGGAAGTAGTGTTTCTTGTAATGCAGGAGGAGAAGAAATTTGCTCAGCAGTTTGTTGAAAGGAATGACTAACGTAGCTCAGCTGGCAAGCAGTAAGCTAGGAAAAATGGAATCTGAAATGCAACGTTCACAGACAAAATAAAACATATGGAAGGCCAAGACCATCCCCTTTTCATAAAGTTTAAATGACTGTTCTTTAGTAGGCACAGAACGAAGGAAGACAAAACAGTAGGTCTCTTGTGAGAGTAATGAAATGGATACTTTCCATTATGTATAGCCTGATTTTCCATGAATATGCACAAAGTACAGAGGGCACCCAACAAAAGAAGATTTTTGTTTCCTCAGGCTCAAGATATTACACCATTATCCACAAAATTTGAATCTGCCAGTGTGGCTACTGTGTAGGGTACCTGGCAGAAATCCCTGGGAAGCGCTGCTGGTACAGTATGGTAGTCCTGCATTACCTTGGATAACACCTGGAAGATTTGTGCCTGCTGCATAATGAATTAGAACGGCTCAGGGCAGTACAGGGACTAGAGAGTAGACTCAAGGATAGGGACTAGCATAAGGATGAGATGGCTACCTCAAGCTCTTAAGAAAAGTTTCAGTTAATCATGTATATGTGTACGCCAATGCATTAAGCAGTGATGTAGAGATCACCCCTGGAGACCCTACTCGGTGTAGCTTTTAAGCTAGACCTGAACTTGAAATATATTTGAAAGTTCCACTGAGCTAAATGAAATTTAAATATGTGACTATGCATTTTGCTCAAACCTGGTAGAAGACTGAATGAGGTCCTTAATTAACTAATGCAAGAGGTCTTTGGAATTCTGATGTGATGTTTTAAGAGGAATTATATGACAGAATAACATGAGAGTAGTATTGCAGACCAGTCAGCACAACAGATGTCAGCTTCTCTCATTAACAACCCAGGGTTTGTAGACATTTTATAATAATTAGTCAAGAGAAACATAAATGTTTGAGAACTAATTTGAATTGTGCCTTGCAAATACTAGCAAAAGAACCTATCTGAACAGCTCTTGAGGCATTGGCACCATGTACTTTATTATCATTAGAGTGTTCCCTGTGGCAATAACTTCATCCAAGAAGAATTTCAAGAGTAGTTGCATTATCTATTGAAAAGCAATTTTTTACATCCTATTGAGGGAAGATAGTTTTACGAATAACTCTGGAATTTATTCCGAAGGCCATTTCAGTCGTCCGTAGATCTTATGATATTATGTTACCTTATTTCGTTTCAAATTCACAGCATCAGAAAGAAAAAAGAATGACATAAATTGGATGTTAGAAGAGTTCCGAAGATAGACATCAGAAGAATTCAAGAGTAAGAAGAGAATTCGGCATTATTTGTTATTTTCCATCCTAAAGTAAAAAGAGAACAAAGCATCAAAAGCATCAGTAGTGAGAGAGAGCTCAAAGCTGGAACTATATATCACGGCAAATAAAACAAATGAGTTGGCACCACCGAAAGGTCTAGGCTGTGGTTTAAAGTAATTGATATTGCAGTCAGAAAGATTCTTTGCACTGCAGAAAACACTACGTGGAGATATATGCATTTGTTGCAATAGGCATTTTAAGTTTTAGCTACTAGTAGCATTTTGGTTTTCAATTGGGTGAATAAGTCTACACTGTGCCGAGTGAATTCAAGTCCACTGATAGAACATTATAGATCAGGATCTTGCATTTTCTTTAAGCGCTCAAGGAAATAATGCCTGTGAAGGTGTAGCAGGATCGGAAGCATGTAGTTTACATGTGTCTGAATTGACTGAATGCAATCATATTCCATAAATACAAGTGTATTCCTGTCTAATAACTTAAAATCATCATTTAGTCTGCACTGGAATTTTAGTTGCTATTAAAAATATTGCAGAATTATATTAATTGCAAAAGTTTGAGGTATGGCAATACTGAACTTTCACACAGAATTTCTTCTCTTAATGAAGTTGAAAATAAGAAATGTGTTTATTCACATTGTATTTGGACAATGATAATTATTTGCATGCTAAAGTAGAAAATTATATTTAACATCTTTGTAATGTTTTCAGTTATTTGAAATGCAAAGGGCAAATAGAAAAATCCTGAGGTCTTGTTTGGTCATCAGAAAGATTTACTCCACTTACATAAGTAAGGGAGAAGTATATTGAGTATATTGTTGCCATATGATTTTTAGTTGTGCCTGGATGTGCTGTAGCATTTCCTGGGACATCAAGTCTATTTCTTTGCTAGCACTGGAATTTTTTTGGTGATATATTTTTATAGTGATTTAGCTATAAAATATTACTGAATAAAGCAGCAGCCATGGAGAAATTCTGCAATGATTGAAATGCGATTAGTTACACGAAGCTTTTTATTTTTTAGGTTTTTTATTTCTAAACTTTATTTTCCACTTTTTGAGGCTCTCTGCCTCTCTCATACCTGTTTTCTCATTTCCCTATTATGTGTTCCCTCCTGCTTCTGTTTGACCTCATGTTGACCTAAAGGAAACTGTGTTTTAGTCCATAGGATTGCATTGCTCTTATAGTATTAGTTCCAATATATGTTATAAACATTCTGGTTGCAGGCTACATCTGAGGTACATGACAATGTAGTTCTGCAGCACAATAAACCTTTTTTTGTTGCTGCTCCCTAAGCCACACAGGAGTTAAAGGCCATATCTCTTGATAGAAAATGTGGTGTGAGCTCCTCTTATATATGTGTGTGAGTATGTATGCATCTGTGTATACAGAGAGAGATGAATATACGTACACATACATATTCGTATCACAAGTTACGGTGATAAGTGTAATTTCAGTCTTTAAATGGAGAGTTAAACTTATGGTTGTTTGCCTTTCCTATATGGCACCTGCTGTCAGTCTATCCTAGTTTCCTTTTCCCTAACGAAGCACTCGGAGTCACCAAAATGGACCAGAGCTTGTGAGAGCTGCAGTTTAATAAGAGTCTGAGACATGCTAGACAACATGGTTCCTGCAGCAGGATCTCTTCCTAATAAACTTAGATCAACAAAGGGCTATTCTGCTTTAAATCGTACATGGAGTCCTTCTTGCCCAATAGTCATAGAATTATAGAATCATAGAATTGTCAGGGTTGGAAGGGACCTTAAAGATCATCTAGTTCCAAGCCCTCTGCCAATGTCAGGGACACCTCCCACTAGATCAGGTTGCTCAGAGCCCCATCCAGCCTAGTCCTAAAAATCTGCAAGGATGGGCTTCCATCACCTCTCTGGACAACCTGTTCCCATGTCTCACCACCCTCATGGTGAAGAAATTCTTCCTAATGTCTAACCTGAATCGACCTCTCTCTAGTTTTAATCCATTCCCTCTAGTCCTATCACTGCCCGACAGCCTAAAAAGACCCTCTCCAGCTTTCTTTTAGGCCCCTTTAAGACACTGGAAGGCCACAATAAGGTCTCCTCAGAGCCTTCTCTTCCCTAGACTGAAAAACCCCAACTCTCAGTCTGTCCTCATAGGAGAGGTTCTCCAGCCCACTGCTCATCCTTGTGGCCCTTCTCTGGACACATTCCAGCATATCCTTGTCCTTCTTGTAACAGGGGCTCCAGAACTGGACGCAGTACTCCAGGTGAGGTCTCACAAGAGTGGAGTAGAGGGGGAGAATCACCTCTCTTACCCCACTGGCCACGCTTCTCTTGATGCAGCCCAGGATACGGTTGGCCTTCTGGGCTGCAAGAGCACACTGATGTGGAGTTTCTCATCCACCAGTACCCCCAAGTCCTTTTCTTCAGGGCTGCTCTCATGCCAGACACTGCCCAGCCTATATTGGTGCTTGGGATTGCTCCGACCCAGATGGATGACCTTGCATTTGGCCTTGTTCAACTTCATAAGATTGGCATGGGCCCACCTCTCCAGCCTGTCAAGGTCCCTCTGGATGGCATCCCTGCCCTCCAGCGTGTCAGCCACCCCACACAGCTTGGTGTCTTTGGCAAACTTGCTGAGGGTGCACTCAATGCCACTGTCCATGTCGCTGACAAAGATTTTAAACAAGACTGGTCCCAGTACTGATCCTTGAGGGACTCCACTTGTCACTGGTCTCCACTTGGATATGGACCCATT